>MU708478.1:51970-65827 GCA_026770625.1 Nicotiana glauca
CGGCCAGAACACGTTGTTCATCAAATGCATGAACACGGCTGGGGCATTAGTCAACCCAAAAGACATAACAAGAAACTCATAATGCCTATATCTCGTCGTGAAAGCTGTCTTCATAATATCAGAATCCCTAATCTTCAGCTGGTGATAGCTTGATCAAAGATCAATATTCAAGAATACCCTCGCTCCCTGGAGCTGATCAAACAAGTCATCAATACGGGGTAGTAGATACTTATTCTTCACTGTCACCTTGTTCAGCTGTCTGTAATCAATACACATTCTCATTGTGCCATCTTTCTTCTTCACAAATAAGACCGGTGTACCCCACGGTGACACACTAGGACGAATAAACCCCTTATCTAGGAGTTCCTGAAGCTGCTTCTTCAACTCCTTCAACTCAGGTGGTGCCATACGATAGGGAGGAATAGAGATAGGCTGAGTGCCCGACACCAGATCAATACCAAAATCAATGTCCCTGTCCGGTGGTATGCCCGACAGGTCCGCTGGAAACACATCTGGAAAATCCCTCACAACGGGAATAGAATCAAGGCTTGGAGTCTCAGCTCCAACATCTCTCACAAATGCCAAATATGATAAACATCCCTTCCCAACCATCCGCTGGGCCTTTAAGAAAGAGATTACCCTGCTGGGTACATAATCAGTCATACCATGCCACTCGATCCTCGAAATACCCGGCATAGCCAATGTGACTGTCTTGACGTGACAGTCTAGAATAGCATGGCATGGAGATAACCAATCCATTCCCAGAATAAAATCAAAATCTACCATGCTCAACAGCAACAAATCAACTCGGGTCTCCAGACCCCCAATAGTAAGAAGACAGGACCGATATACATGGTCCACAATCATAGTATCGCCCACCGGGGTAGATAAGTGCACAGGAAAAGCAAGACACCCTCGGGTCGTACCCAAATGATGAGCAAAGTATGAAGATACATAGGAATAAGTAGATCTGGGATCAAATAAAACTGAGGCATCCCTGTGGCAGACTGAAATAATACATGAGATAACAGCATCCGAAGCAATAGCATTTGACTGACCCTGAAGAGCATAGAATCGAGCCTAACCACCACCCGATCGGCCTCCCCCTCTGGGGCGAACCCTAGCTGTCTGTCCCTTACCCCTAGCTGGTGGGGCGGGTGCTGAAGATACTGGGCCAAAAGATAAGGGTTGGCCCCTCTGCTGAGATGAACTGGATGCATGACGGGGACACTCCCTCTGCATATGCCTGAACTCACCACACTCATAGCAACTCCCGGGTGCTGGGAACTGGGACCGAAGGGAACCTCTCAAGCTAGAGTGGCTAGCTGATGCACTCGGCCGGGATGAACCCTGAATAGATGGGGCATGAGATGAACTCTGCGCTAGAAGTGCACTAAGAGATGGCTGACTCTGCTGAGAGCCTTGATAACCCCGACCAGAAGATGACCCACGATACTCTGAGCGAGCTGACTGATGAGGCCTGAAAGAACGACCTCTACTCTGCTGAACCTGGCCCCTAGACGGAGCACCGCTGAAGCTACCTGATCCTTGAGGCCTCTTGGCCTCCCTCTCCTCTCTCTCCTGACTGCGAGCCGTCTCAATATCACGAGCAATATCCACTGCATCCTCAAAGGTATGGCTCAGGATCCTCTCTCGAGTCATCAGAATACGGATGGGATAAACGAGTCTGTCCACAAATCGTCTAATCCGCTCCTGGTCAGTCGGGACCATCCATAGAGCATAATGAGCCAACTCTAAGAATCTTACCTCATACTGCGTCACAGACATATCTCCCTGACGAAGCCACTCAAACTGCCTACGTAGCTCCTCTCTCTGTGACCGTGGTACCCACTTCTCCAGAAAGATAGTGGAGAACTCCTGCCAAGACAACGGCTCTGCACCTGCCGGCCTATGCCTCTCATATGCCTCCCACCATGTAAAGGCTGCTCCTGAGAACTGAAAGATGGTAAATGATACCCCGCTCGACTCTAAGATCCCTGTTGTCCGAAGCATACGTCGACACCTGTCGAGAAAACCCTCATCATCCTCGCCCGAAATACCACTGAAAGAAGGAGGTGAGAGCCTGCTGAACCTCTCAAGATGACGCTGCTCATCGTCTGGCATCACTGGAACCCCATCACCCTGAACCGGGACAACTGGCTGAACTGGGGCAACCTGCTGAACTGGTGGCACCTCTGGTGTCTGCAAACCCTGCACTATCTGCTCAGGCGTTCGAGCTGCGGGGGTCTGATGACCACCCCCGGACTGAGAAGTAGCTGCGGCAGTAGTGGCCGAGACTGCCTGAGCTAGGCCAGTGCAAACCGATAGAATCTGAGCTAGGGCCTTCTGAAGACCCGGAATCACAATAGGCACAGCTGGTGCCTGAGCAGGTGCTGCTGGAGTCTCTACAGCTGGAGGCTGATCCTGAATGGGAGCAACTGGTGCTGCCCTGCCTCGCCCACGACCACGGTCGTGTCCACGGCCTCGAGGGGTGGTACTGGTGGTCGTCCTCCACGTCCGGTAGCACATGTTCTCTCCATCTACGAGAGAATAGAATACAAAAGTTTAGTTCTCGGGACAACAAAACCGCACCACAAGAATTTCAAGAATATGAAGTGTTTCCTAAAGGTTCTGCAACCTCTCAAGGATAAGTACAGACGTCTCCGTACCGATTCGCGAGACTCCACTAAACCGGCTTATGACTCGCGAGACCTGGTAACCTAGGCTCTGATACCAACTTGTCACAACCCAAACCCCGGTCGTGATAGTGCCCAACACCTGGTTAGGCAAGCCCTACCTTTAGAACATTCTAAAACCCAAGTTACAAAGCTTCTTATCAGTTATTAAATTTAAAATATCAATAAAACAAAATTTCAGTCTGATAGTAATAAAAACTGTGCGGAAACCACAATAATATCAAAATAGCCCATATCAAATCTGGTGTCACGAGTCAGAGCCTCTAGATACAATTGAGCAACATCCTATACATATGAAAGTCTAGGTGCGGAAGTAAAAGAAAAAGGCAAGAGGAGAAATCGGGTCCTACGGGCGTCGGCAGCTACCTCGATGACTCCAACAACTGAACTAGGCAGCAACAATAACCTCAGCTATGCCTCCGGGATCCCTGTATCTGCATACAAGGTTCAGGGAGTAAAGTGAGTACTCCAACTCAGTGAGTAATAGTAATAAATAACAACTGAAAGTAAGAAATCCTGTAAGAACACTACATAGTTCTATAACCAATAGTAAAGGCAGTAAAGATCAGCTAATCAGGGAAAATTGGTAAAAAATCTCCTACAGTCCGACAATTTGCCAATACTGTTGCGACGCACAGCCCGATCCATACCTAATACTGCTGCGACGTGCAGCTCGATCCATTAATAATAGTCGACTGCGCTCACTGGGGGTGTGTGCAGATTCTGGAGGGGCTCCTACAGCCCAAGCGCTATAATACTGCGGCGTGCAGTCCGATCCACATAATATATCACTGCGGCGTGCAGTCCGCTCCATATAATATATCAGTGCGGCGTGCAGTCCGATCCATATGATATATCACTGCGGCGTGCAGTCCGATCCATATAATATATCACTACGGCGTGCAGTCTGATCCATATAATATATCACTGCGGCATGCAGCCTGATCCGGTGTATATCAAATACCCTCACTATGGGGTCCTTGACCCCTCTCAGCCAATATAGACTTGGCCTCTCGGGCCACTAAGCTAAGACGGGGTTTCCAACCCTAGGTACTTCTCATTTAGAGTGCAAATTGCTAAGACCGGTTCATATTATGTTTTACAGTTAAGGATATGACTGAGAGTATGTTTTCAACAGGTAAAGTAAGGTCAATTAGCTCAACATGCTCCCTAAGGGTTCTACAGATCGGCACAAGGCCCCAAACGTGGCAACTAGCCCAAAATATATGGATATAAGCTCAGTCTCAGTCAAAAGTACAGTAGAGTCATCAATCGGGATGGACTGAGTCCAAATCCCTAGCAGTAACATCACCACGCTCATCATACGGCGCGTATCTCATCTCAACATAGCACCACATAGTGCAAATATAGGGTTTCAAACCCTCAGTACATCATTCATAACCATTACTCACCTCAAGCCGTCCGAAATCCTTGCTCGTTTTGCGCTTTCCTCGCAAATAGACCTCCTTTTTGAGTGTAGAATCTGACCAAAACCACAAGGAATACGGTAAAATAAGCTAATGGGACCTGATCCAATCGAAAGAACTCGAAAAACACCCAAAAATACGAAGTTGGCAAAATCTGAGCCCCGGGCCCGCTTCTCGAAAAATTAAAAAAATTCACATTACCAGATTCCTCGTCTTGCCACGAGTCCGTACATATAAAATTCATCAAAATCGGAGTTCAAATGCCCTTCAAATTCCAAATTTACATTCTGAAAACCAAGCCCTAATTCTTCCAATTTTTACCCAAAGTTTTAAGAATTAAAGGTTAAATCTTCAATAAAATGGTGTTTCAAGGCCACGAGACTTACCTCCAATCACTTCCCGTCAAAATCCACTTCAAAATCTACCAAAAAGCTTTCAAGGTGGTGCAAAAATGGAGGAAAATGGCTAACCTTCGCGGAACAAAATGATTTAAAAGCCCTACTGTCCAGCATTCATTAACTCTATGCGAACGCGGTCAAACCCCTGCGTTCGCGATGAAGAAATTATTTTGACCAGAAAACTACTCTACGCGAACGCGTAACCCAACATGCGATCGCGATGCTCCAGGTTTTATACCTTCGCGAACGAGTCCCTCTCCCCGCGAATGCAATGCACAAGCTATCCCTCATCCGCGAACGCGTTACATACTTCGCGAACGCATTGACCAAGTTAGGCAGGGCCCCTGGCCCCTTCTACGCGAACGCGACTGAGCCCACGCGAACGCAATGAACTGGCATACCATAACTATGCGAACGCGAGACGGCCCCTGCGAACGCGATAAACAAATCTGGGCTGCACCTGCTGTGAATTTCTGCAGCAATTCTTGAGTCCAAACTTCCCGGTTAATCATCCGAAATCTCCCCGAGGCCCCCGTGACCTCAACCAAAAACACCAACATACCCCAAAACATCATACGAACTTGTTCCAATTATCAAAACACGCCAAACAACACAAAAACCATCATTTCACCACGGATTCAAGCCTAAGTTTATCAAATTCTTCCGAAACTCACATTCGATCAAAAACCCGACCAAACGACGTCCGAATGACCTGAAATTTTGCACACATATCCAAAAACACCTAACGGAGCTACAACAACTCTCGAACTTCCATTCCGACCCCCGGATCAAAATCTCACCTATCAATCGGAATCCGTCAAAATTCAAACTTCGCCAATTCAAGCCTAATTCTACAACGGGCCCCCAAATTCAATTCCGATCGCACTCCTAAGTCACGAATCATCCCCCGAAGCTAACTGAACCACCGAAACTCACATCTGAGCCCTTTAACTATATAGTCAACTTCCGGTTGACTTTTTCAAAACAAGCTTCCTTCTAAGAGGCTAAGTGCCTCATTTCCAACTAAAACCAATCCAACTCTACCCGATCAACTCAAATACTGATATTAAATCATAGAGAAACATAATATGGGGGAAACGGGGTGGTAACTCACGTGACAACGATCCGGGTCGTCACAGGATAGCACTTTGAATTGATTCGTAGTTATCCTCTTTTTGATGGGTGTGTCATTGTTGCTATTAGTCTGAATTTCATTTGCAAGTAACTCCAAGGAATGGAAAATATTCTTTCCTGCAGCTTAAGTGCGACAGAGCTGAGCTTGCATATATTAGTTCAAGATCATATCTCTTAATCTCAAAGTAGTTTTTTGGGAAATAATTTGAATATTCGCAGTTTGTTTTAGGCCCGTTTAATATACCATCATGGTTGTGGACATGTTCGCGTGACATGATTGCGATTCCTAAAAATAAAACCGGAGTATGCGTTCGCGCAACTTTGGCCAAACTTTCTTAATAATAATAAAGCATTATTAATTGTGGACACGTTCGCGTGACATGATTTTTGACGCACTAAACAAATGGGTACACGTACGCGTGACCCGTTTCAAGACAATTTTCTTAATTTAAAAGTGGTGAAATAAGTAAACGCATATAGGTTCCAATATCAGTAATTAAACAATTTGATTGAGCCAAGTATAATCAAAGCGACCGTGCTAGAACCACGGAACTCGGGAATGCCTAGCACCTTCTCCCGGGTTAACAGAATTCCTTACCCGAATTTCTATGTTCGCAGACATAAACAGAGTCAAAACTTTTCCTCGATTCGGGATTTAAATCGGTGACTTGGGACACCATAAATCTCCCAATTGGCGACTCTGAACTTTTTTTTGATAATATAATCCCATTTCGATTGTCACTTCAAGTTGGAAATAACTCCCTTTATTATACCCTCTTCCGGGGGTGTAGTGAAAAAAGGAGGTGTGACACTCCGCACACTCCTGCGTGTAGTTCATGCATGATCCTTCTGGCCTCTTCGGTGTCAACACATCTTAATAAATTGAGATCCGGAGTCCTTTTGTACAAGACCTCACCACTTAAGAAGAAACCACTTGCATGCCGTCTAATGGTTCTCTTTTGGTCTCTAGTGGCTTGCTCGGGATATTCTTGCATTTTTAGAAACCTTTTGATGTCATGGTACCATGGCTGGGTGTTTGGTTCTGCCTCAACCGTATTACAGTACTCATGCCTTTCCCTGATTTGGATTTCTAAGGGATCAATGTGGGCATTGCCTGGGTAGGGCAACATCGAGGACAAAGTGGCGAGTGCATCAGCTAGTTCATTGTGACAACGAGGGATGTACCTAAAATCTATTAACTTGAACCGCTTGCTAAGATCTTCCACATGTTTCCAATAGGGAATAATCTTAACATCTTGGGTTTCCCGTTCTCCTTGGGCTTGCCGAATAATCATATCTGAGTCTCCTATAATCAACAACTCTTCAATATCTTGGTCGATCGCCATGTTCATACCCATAATGTAGGCTTCATACTCAGCAGTGTTGTTTGTGCAGAAAAATCGAAGCCTGGTTGTGGCCGGATAGTGCTGACCAGTGGGTGAGATCAAGACTGCCCCAATTCCTACACCCTTTGCATTTACCGCTCCGTCAAAGAACATTTTCCAAGCAGTAGTATCCTCGGATATCGCCTCGATTGAGTTTACTTCTTCATCTGGGAAGTAGGTATTCAAAGGTTGGTATTCTTCATCAACTGGGTTTTCAGCCAAATGATCCGCTAATGCCTGGGCTTTCATTGCCGTGCGAGTGACATAGACTATATCAAATTCAGTGAGCAAGATTTGCCACTTTGCTAATCTTCCCGTAGGCATCGGTTTCTAGAATATGTATTTCAAAGGATCCAACCTGGTTATGAGGTAGGTGGTGTAGTCTTGTAGATAATGTCTCAGCTTCTGAGCGACCCAAGTTAAGGCACAACAGGTTCTCTTTAACAGAGTATACTTAGCTTCGTAGCTGGTAAACTTCTTGCTCAGGTAGTAGATCGCATGTTCTTTCTTCCTCGGTTACATCATATTATCCGAGGACACAGCCGAAAGAATTTTCCAAGACCGTCATGTACAAGAAAAGAGGCCTCCTCGGCTCTGGTGGGACCAAGACTGGCGGATTTGACAGATATTCCTTGATCTTATCAAAAGCTTCTTGACATTCATCTATCCACTTGATTGCTGCATCTTTTTTTCAACAATTTGAATATGGGCTCACATGTGGATGTCAACTGAGCAATGAACCGGATGATATAGTTTAATCTGCCCAACAAGCTCATCACATCTTTTTTGGTTCTCGGAGGAGGCAAATCCCGGATAGATTTTATTTTTGTTGGATCCAACTCGATACCTCTCCGGCCGACTATGAAGCACAAAAGTCTGTCGGATGGGACTCCAAACGCACATTTGGCTGGGTTCAGCTTCAAATCATATTTGCGCAACCGCTCGAAGAATTTTCTCAAATCTCGGACATGGCCATCCTGGGTTTTAGACTAGATGATTACGTCGTCCACATACACCTCTATCTCTTGATGCATCATATCATTGGAAATTACGATCATGGCCCCAGCATTATTCAGACCTTACGGCATGACTTTGTAACAATATGTACCCCAGGTGTGGTAAAGGATGTTTTCTTGGCATCTTCTTTATCCATCAACACCTGGTAAGATCATGCGTAACAATCCACAAAGGACTGTATCTCATGCTTAGTACAGTTATCAACAAGGATGTGGATGCTGGGCAAAGAGAAGTTGTCTTTGGGACTTGCCTTGTTTAAGTCTCTGTAATCCACACACACCCGGGTCTTCCCGTCGTTCTTTGGAACTGGGACTACATTATCTAGCCATGTGGTGTACCTAACCACTTGGATTACCCCTGCTTTCAACTGTTTCATGACTTCTTCTTTGATCTTGTCACTGATGTCAATTTTAAACTTTCGCTGCTTTTGCTGGACTGGAGGGCAATCGAGGTAAGTTGGCAACTTATGAACCACTAGATCAACACTGAGCCCTGGCATATCGTCATACAACCAAGAAAATACATCTTTGAACTAAAACAGGAGTTGAATTATTGAATCCCAAGTTTTCTCATCCATGTGAATGCTTATCTTGGTTTCCCTGATTTCTTCAGAACTACCCAAGTTAAGGTATCATTTAAGTTTGGCTTAGGTTTATTCTCAAATTGTTCCAATTCTTGATTTATTTCCCTAAAAGCCTCTTCTTCATCGTATTCCGGTTCTTGGTTCATTATTTCATAATTAGACAGCGTGTTTGGATCTGGGCATGAAGTAATGGTGTACTGTAGGCCGGGCTTGGACCGGGCCCGGAACGGGCCTGCGGTCCTAACGGACTAAACGGGCCTGGCGGGCCGGTCCTTAATGGTGCAAAAAGCCCGGGGCGGGCCGGGTAGTATATTGAAGCCCACGAGCCCGGGACCGGCTGGCGGGCCTGGGCCGGGCCTAACGGGCCTCAACGGCTATTTTTAAATTTTTTTTTTAAAATATAGGAAATGGTAAAAAATTAGAAAAGTAGTCGTTGGGCTACAATTTTGACCGTTTGGAAGTTTAAAAAATAGCCATTTGACCCCCAAACTTTATTTTAACCCCAAACTTTATGTAATTACACTTTTTTCCAATTCTCAACTATAAATAGGTCCTCATTCTTTCATTTTTACTCACCAATTCATCAATTTCTATCAATCTCTCTCAATCTATATCTAATTTCTCTCCAATAATTGCTTATTTTATTATTGCAATTTCGTGAAAAATTGTGAAGTTGGTGAATTGAAGTATTCAAGTCTTCAAGTCTTCAACGATTTTCAATTTTCAGGAAGTTGTTCGGCAATTCAGTAAACTCGTTCCAACTATTAAGTTTTAAGAATATATTTTTGTGTGTTTTAGTTTGCATAATTGTAATTAATATGGCATTTTCTTTGAAAAAATATTTGTTAGTAAGGGAAAAGCTAAAATTGGTGAAAGTAGTCGCCAACCTACTACCCTTCCCCCGGCTCACGACCCAGACCTGTTACCCGTCCTGCTGCTCCTATTATTCTTGATAGTGATAACCTTTATTTTCAATTTACCGATAGTGAATTTTGCCATAATGTCGCACCAGGTCAAAGATTAAATGAAGAAGTTATGAATGCTCTTTATCCTAATGAAACTATCTTAGAAAATGATGAGAAAAATGAGGATGTACATGAAACCCAACTGGATTTAGATGATACACCTACTAGTCCTGTTAATAACCCAACTTATGCACCGCCCGACCCACCTGTAGAAACCCCTACTTTTAATAGACAACCTTCTAAACGCCTAGAAACATCATTAGTTTGGAATTTTTTTACTCAAGTAAGAGAACAAAATAAGGCTAAGTGTAACAATTGTGGGAAATTGCTGGCGCATAAATATACTGGAGACCGTAGCGGCACGGGTAGTTTGACTAGGCACATACTAACACACCCTAGAGATAAAGTTAGATATTTACAAATGAAAGCGCATCAAGAGGGGACAAGTGTAGATAGTGCGGTTAACCCTAGTACAGGTTCAAATCTAGTTCAACCTGGAATGAATACTGTGACCGGAGATATTTTATATTACGATCCAAATAAAGATCGTGAAGAATTAGCAAAGATGGTTACCGTTATGTGCTTACCCTATACTTTTCCTTCTAATCCTAATTTTGTGCATTATATTAGAAAATTTTATAATCCTACTTATAAAAGTTTGCCTCGCGCAACAGTTAAGAGCGATATTTATAAATATAAACATGAATATGAATAATATATGCGGTATTTATTTACTCATATAACTAATCGGATTTCTATTACTACTGATATTGGTAGAAGTAATAATGACTGTGATTATCTAACNAATTAATTCACGTCACACAGGTAATTTTATTGCTAACAATGTTACAGATATTTGTAGATATTTTTGCATTATAGATAAAATAATGGCAATTTCTATAGATAATGCTTTTAGTAATACTAGTGCTATAGGCATACTTACAACAACACTAAATCCTGCATTTAGTAATATATTTCATGTGAGATGTATTTGTCATATTTATCATTTAATTGTCGGTGATGGTATGCGAATTTTAAATTTAGAAATTGAAAAGGTTAGAATGGCTCTTAATTGGCTTTTTTATTCAATCCGTAGAAGTAGACTTAGAGAGTATTTTAAAAAATGTGATGAATATGGCCTTAGAAAAAGATAGGTTCCTAAACCTTGCCAGACTAGATGGAATTATATGTATGAAAGTTTAGTAGTTGCATATGAATATAGAAACCCAATTAATGCAATGTTTAATGCTCGGGTTGGTCGTGAGTGTCACACCTCCTTTTTCCGTACTTTTATCCGGCTTTTACTACACCCCGAGAAGGGATATAATAAAGAAAGGAGTTTTTCCAATTTAAGAGCAATCGAAACGAGATTCGTTTTTATTTAAGATTCAGAGTCACCACTTGGGAGATTTATGGTGTCCCAAGTCACCGGTTTGAATCCCGAATCGAGGAAAGGTTTGACTATGTTTAACAGTCGCGAACTAGAAATTCGGGTAAGAAATTCTGTTAACCCGGGAGAAGGTGTCAGGCATTCCCGAGTTCCGTGGTTTTAGCACGGTCGCTCAACTGTTATATTTGGCTAAAATTTAATCTTTATACATGTTACCTTACTTGTGCAATTTTAGAATTAATTACCGCTTTTCTCAATTATTTTATTTAAGAAAGTGAACGTCGTTTAAGAATATGTTTTTGGATCACGTCACATGAAATGCACCCGGATCCTCGACACATTCCTATTCGATATTTTAGGATTTAGATTTGGGTTGCATGAAATGCACACCCGTATTTAAGAAAGTAATATTATTAAAAATCGCACCTAAAGCGGCTAACGTATTGTTATCTTTTGGGAAGGCCGTGGAATTCGCTAAACGGCCTATCCCGAATACTAAGTATTTTAGCAAGTAATTAATGAGGGCCCCACAATTTGTGTATTTTATTTGGCGAGGCTCATCTCATTTTATTTATTAAAAGCCAAACTAAAGCATCTAAATTGTCTAAATTTTGTTTTTTCTCTAAAGGTTGATTAATCCATGAACATAAATTCAAACTCTCAATTCAAGTCCGAAATCAAACAAAAGGGAATACCTTTTAGCTTGATCCCGCTACCTAATTAATAATCTAATTTTATATTCATAAATTAATTTTCTATATTCCTAGATATATATTTTTAAAACAATATTACATTTGGGATTTTTAGTTTACATTTAAAATTCAATAGCACTTCTGAGCTTTAATTTGGTTCAGGGTATGGGCAGGTAGCATTGAACTATTTATCACAAGAGATGAAGTGGACCATTTGAGTACTAGTGAACTAATGATCATTTTAATTATGGGCCCAAATCTGAGTGAATATATCACTCTTATTAGACTCAGACCTCTTGCTGAAGCACTGGCCCAAACGGCCCATACAGGGATTTAATTTTAATTTTTTGATTGTTAATCTAAAACTATATTCAAGTTAACTTGAACTATTAAAACACTGATAACATTTCAGGTCATTCAAATGTGTTCATCAAATTTCTTAATAAAAATATTTGATGTAACTATTATCAATATGCTTTCTAGGATTTTAACAAAAGGAAATAACACTTGATCAATCAATATTAGATCTATTCTAAGATATGCTAAGTAACAGAATACAAAACAAAAACGACTTAGCCTTTTCATGAATTCCTATGGAAAACGCTGGCGCTAGCTTTAAATTCAATCAATACTTCGTCAATTCTCTACTCAACCATACTCTTATGCCTTTGATATTAAAATACTAGCATTAATATATTATCAAATCTGTTGTTCACAATTTTGTTTCGGCATCACCACAAACTACTTTAAATTTCTTAATTAAAACTAACATCTAATAACATGACTGACAGTATAAAACTGATTCGAATCTATTTAACTATTACAATGAATTCTAAGTATTACTAAAAAATTATTACAAATCAAGCATCATTATAAGCTAAACATATTAGTAAACAGTCCAAACATATACACAATCAGGAAAATAAAAGGAATTGAACTTCAAGCTTCAAATCTTCCATGTATTTAAACTCATATCTTCAACTTACAACCACTAGAATTATAGAAGTGTACCTGAGTAAAGGAAAATTTGAGAAGGAAAAGAGTCAATTATCTTGAACAGCAACAGCAACAGGAATAGGATATGAAATCCAAACACAGCCTCAAAACTTCCCCAGGAACAAACCACAGCACAAATGTAAACAGAAGAACACACACTTGTACAGTTTAATGCAATTTCACAAAGTTCCAATTACTGAGACTGAATAAACTTGATGCACAGCCTTCAAATTGATCAATAAAACCGTATTACTTTGGATTTTTCTACTAGCTCTAATGTTTTTTGAGTTTTTGCAATTAGGAATTTCAAAAATTGGATCTAGAATGGCAGCAATTACTTGGGAGATATTTCAGATTTTTTTTAAAACTCCTAAAATGAGTCATTTCAATGCCTATTTATAGAGTTAGAAATGGAGGGAATTTTAAACTTTAGAATTTGCACTTTAGTCCCTCCTTTATTTCACTTATACCCTTATTATTTAACTTGTAATTCAATTGACTATACCTATTTGTTAAAAATTATGCTAATTCCCCAATCTAGAATCTTCTAACCTAGTGTAATTCCCTTTCTACCCTCACTTCACTTAAAAATCTACCCAATTACCCTTTTCATATACCCAAAATACCCACTCTTCCTTTGATTTATTACTAATAGCCCTTTTTATGATTCCAAAAACACCCCTGAAACTAAATTGGATTTACTAACTAAACCTACCTGCCATTTAACCTTTTTACCCCTGAACTCCCAGATTTAACTACAAACTAATTATCAAAATCAAAGTCTAATTGACTGCTAATTAGCTAACCAATTCTAATTATCAAAAATTAATCAAAAATCATGCGAAACTAATTAACTAACAATTATAAACTCAACAGCTATAACCAAAATAAATTACTGTCAATTAATCTAAAAATACTCAAATTAATTGTCAACAATTAACAATTATCAAAAATCAACTCTGATCAATTTTAGAAACGAAATCTAATTCACTGATAATAACTCTCAACTATTCAATAACAATAATTTAATGACAAAAAATATATACAATTACTACATCGAATTTTGATTTTTAAAATCTAAAAATACTACTTTAAAGATAGAAATTAAAAGACAACTAACAGAAAACAATTAAACCTAAAATACTATATATATTTTTTAACAGAAATTTAGTAA
>MU708479.1:0-14206 GCA_026770625.1 Nicotiana glauca
CTTAAAATTATAAAATTATTTTATTTGATATTTTTGGAATAATTTGCTTAGGGTAAAAATCACGTGCTCACACTAACATCTATCACGAAGGCCCAATTAGAAAAAGTAATCCATCCTAGCCGTCCGCTGGTCTTTGAAATATAAGACACTCTGTTGGAACATAACCCGACATACCTTGCCACTCAACCCATGGAATTTCTGGCACAGCTCACAGCGCAATAGTCCAGAATAGCCCAACACTGAGACAACCAATCTACACCCCAACATCATATCCAAAATCTAACTTACCAAGTAAAAAAAATCCACTCGGGCCTCCAAATCCCTTGTAGTTTCTAAACAGTGCCGACACACACGATCTACCACTACATCATAGCCTATATATGAGAACTTCCATCTTCACATCCACACAGCACATGAATCATCATATCCGATCCCAAATTTCATTGTCTGAGTATGTGCACACCTTTAATACCCAATCATTCCACGACAAATACTCTAAAATTTTCCTGTGCCACCAAGCAATCCCGAATACAAAATGCCGAAATACTACCGAAGTATCATCACTTTAATCACATTACCATTTTTCCGAGACAAATACTCTCGTCAAATCACTTCCAATTAGCAACACATTTTTCCTTGATTATCTAAGGCTACCCGTTGCCTAAGAGTTTTATGAACTTCCTTTCAGAACTGAACTGTAACCTAGCACACGCCAGTCTCGGTCCTCCACAACATACCGCATATACCATACCATCTACGGATAACGTGAAAACTTTTATCTCCCTTCCGAGCCACAAACATCTATGCACTCAACTAGTCTAGAACCCCCATTGATCCCTTCTGGAAGAAAATCATTACACGTCACATGCCTCTCATATTCATAGAAATTTACCTCTTCAACCACGGTAGAAATCAACAAGAACTCTCCCAATTCCATTTGCATAAATTAAACTGCCAGGACTGGATCCTTCTAACTCGACCAAGCTAAGCAAGCCATCAAAACCCAAGAGCATTGCTACAAAATACCTGTACGAACTCATTACCTCGAACACACACAAAGAATTAATCATATCTTTTCTATACCGATTCGGTATACTATCAAGCTACTTCATCTATCTAGATTTCCTTCTGATTCATTTTCAACTTGATATCCCCTTTTGCTGTAGTACCACAATCTCTCAACTCAGGCTCACTACCCGAGACCCAAGCACAAGACCACACTGTCTAAAAACCCATAAGCCACTGAATACTCTCTCAATATCCTTAGAAACACCACATTCCAAAATACTTTTCTCTGAAGAACTTCCTACAAATCTAAATTCGTTACCTTTACTTTCCTAATACTGATACATAGAATCTCATAATTAACATAAAAATACCACAAGTCTTGACCTCTTCCAATGAAAACACAGTCTCTATCCACATACACAACTTTAAGATACCCGATTTATCCCTGTAGAATCTTGAACACATTAGAACTATCCTCGAAAGTCATTCACTCTTTATTCAAACTGCAACTTACCTAACCTACGAACAGAACCACTCGTGCCTCATTGGCACTCCGATACTATAAAATGAAATTATCATCCCAATACAACCAAGCAACTTCCTGCTCTATGCGCCAAGCATTCTTTACCAATAACAATCTAGACATTCCATGATTCTCATACCTTGTGAAGCATAATATAACCTCTGTCAAAATTTTCCTTTACTCTAGCCATAGCTAATTCTCTCGCATGCCCCAAACTGGAACCAACATAGCACCTAACCGTGCAATCAGCTGCCCACAGCAAACTCCCCCACTTGGCTTGAAGCCATAGATCAAGACACATTCAACAACTCATAAAACTTTCACTCTATTGATGCCACAATACCATAGTGAGATTAACTCAAATCATTTACAATTTTGTGTGAACATAGATCTTCCAGTACTGTAAACCTTTCGCAAATCTTGCATTCAACCCCGCAATAGTGAAGCCCGCTTTCTTAAGCAATCCGAAATTTCAAATTTCAACACTTACCCTGCCATTACACATGAGATCTTCTAACATACACATAAGGATCACGCCACTTCGGAACACTCCGCAGGAGATAACCCACCTGTTTCACCTTAATATAACATTTCCGTATACCTTCCATCGTTATAAATTATCCGCAGTCACTTAGCCTTCCTGAGTCTGAACTCATACCGCAACGTAAAATTTACTTCACTCCCAACTAGGAGACACGAAAAGATTCTTCGCGTGCCCATCGCTCGGGGATACACATCTAGTCACGATGGAAATCAAACACTTAATAGTTCATCTATCATCCAGCAGACCTTCCTCGTCACCTCCAAGTTACATAGATACGTCTTGCAGTGTTAACATACTCATCACATGGCTATCCAGCCATCACTTCCACTAATAGGGACAATACCGAACATATAAGTTCAAATCACTTACTCACACAATCAGCACCTCGGTGCTCAAGCCATAGGCAAAGATCCAGCCTCGAGTCCTCCAGACTGGCGCAAGATATACTCACGAAGATTATATCTCGCCCCTCACGCGGGGAATCACAAGCCATCAAGGCACATCAAATTCTGAGCGCTCATGCGCACATACGAACGCGTGGAAGGAATTTCAAGAGTTATATCTCAAGCTGAATCAAGGACGCATGATAAGAATTCAAGGATGTGAAGTTATCCTAAAGGTTCTGCAGCCTCTCGAGAATAAATACAGACGTCTCCGTACCGATCCGCTAGACTCTAGTAAACCAGCTCATGACTCGTGAGACATAGTAACCTAGGCTCTAATACCAACTTGTCACGACCCAAATCCCGAACCTGGTCGTGATGGCACCTCTCGTGAAGACAAGGCCAGCCAGTCAACCCAATTCATCCTTCTAAAACAATTATAGCGGAAGTGTAGATAAAAATGCGGAAATCCAACCCAACACAGCCCTAACCGGGGTGTCACAAGTCACGAGCATCTATAAGAATGTAATTCCACTTTACAAGTCAAAAAAATACACTGAACAGGAATAATGAATAACATAGAAAGACAGTGGTGCTGCGAACACTGGCAGTCACCTCGCTAAACCTCTACAACTCTGCCTCCATGCAGCCAATACCCGCTACCGGGTGAATAAATACCTGCAACTGCACGTGAGGTGCAGGGAGTAAAGTGAGTACTCCAACTCAGTGAGTAATAAAGGTAAATAACAACTGAGCAATAAGAAATCACGTAAAGCAACCAACATTTTGTATAGAAGCGGGGTATAATTCTCTGAGAAAAACAATGAAAACTGTGAAATCTTTAGAAATATCTTGGCTCAGTTTAAATCACTTTTGAAAATTATTATTTCAACAGTTACGAAATGATTTCAAAACAGTTAGTGTTGATAAGCACAGAAAAATATGCCCCTCGGGCACAAATACCACAGTATAACAGGTATAAATGCAAATAAATATAAAAGATGAGCACATAAAAATTCGCTCCTCGGCAACATCCCAAAATAGTACCAGCCCCTTAGGCCTACTCTCAGAAACGCTCTTAGAACAGTATCATATAGTAATTCCTACGGCGTGCAGCCCGATCCACATATCGCTACAGCGTGCAGCCCGATCCAATTCTCGTTGCGGCGTGCAGCCCGATCTATATGGGTACCCGCACTCACTGTAGGGGTGCAGACTCTGGAGGGGATCCTACAGCCCGGTCCATATAAGTATCGCTGCGGCGTGCAACCTGATCTATAATATAAAACCCTCACATACAGGCCCTCGGTCGCATATCACTCGGTGTCTCCTCACATCTGGCCCTCAGCCACACTCAGTCTAGAAAAAAATATCACAAGCCCCTCGAGCATCAATAAAATAGTGATGCTCAGCCTAAACAACAGTGGAAATATCATTTAAGTCTCAAAGTTCAATTAAAACGGCTGAGTTTGTAAAATAATATAATCAACAGGACTGAGTTCAAGTAGTATGTCAAATAGTGAGGAAATAGTGATAAAATCCCCGGAGGGTTCAAATAATTGGCACGAAGCCCAAGTATAGAAATCAGCCCAAATCATGATAATAACAAATAAGTTTCAGTCAAATACGCGGTAAAATCATCAATCGGGATGGATCTAGTCACAATCCCCAATGGTTCTCTACCCCACGCTCGCTATTCGACATGCAATTCACATCAATATGGCAGTACGGTGTGTAAATCCGGGGTTTCAAGCCCTCAGGATATCATTTACAATCATTACTCACCTCGAACCAGCAAAATCTCTAGCTCGCAACGCCTTTGCCCCTCAAATTGGACTCCACGTGCGTCGAATCTATCCAAAATCAAAGCGAATACATCACAATAGGCTAAGGGAGCATAACCCAATCGAAAAGAATCGAAAAACATTAAAAATACGAAATTTGCAAAACCCGAGCCCTGGGCCCACTTCTCGAAAATCAAAAAATTTAACATCAACAGATTCCTTATCTCCTCACGAGTTCGTACATACCAAAAGTTCTCAAATCCGACCTCAAATGGTCCTTCAAATCCCTAAATTAAGTTTCAAAATTCCAAGCCTTAGTTCTTCAATTTTTGGCTTAATTTTCATGAATTTCTAGGTGGATTTCACAATAAGAACGCATTTTAAGTTCAAAAATACCTCCAATCGATTCTATTTGAATCCCTGTTCAATTTCCTTCAAAAAGCTCTTAAAAGATTAACAATGGAGCAAATGAGCCCCAAAATCGTGGATCAAATATTGTAAAACATTCTGCCCAAGTCTGACCCTTCCTTTTTCGCGAACGCGGTCAAACACTCGCGTTCGCGAAGCACAAGCTTGCATTGACCAAAAATTTATTCTATGTGAACGCGACACAAGGGTCGCGAATGCGATGCCTCAGTTTCCAGACCTATGCGAACGCGAGGCACCCGATGCGAACGCGAAGAGTAATTCCACTGAACCCCAAATCCTTGTACGCGAACGTGAGGGAACTCATGCGAACGCGAAGCATCAGCTCCCCTCCTTTCACGAACGCGAGCCCTCAAGTGCGAACGCGAAGGCTTAAATTCCTGGCTTTCAAATTCCTTCTACGCGAACGCGAGACTCCTCTCGCGAACGCGAAGAGATAAATCTCTGCAACACTGAACCTTTAATTCCTGCAACTTCCAAACTCCAAAAATGGTCTGATTGACCATTC
This sequence comes from Nicotiana glauca, assembly GCA_026770625.1. Classification (NCBI taxonomy): domain Eukaryota; kingdom Viridiplantae; phylum Streptophyta; class Magnoliopsida; order Solanales; family Solanaceae; genus Nicotiana; species Nicotiana glauca. Next base: position 5,177 of record MU708479.1, read on the forward strand.
GAAACTCACCCGAGGCCCCCGTGACCTCAATAAAAAGCCCCAACACATCCTAAAACCTCATTCAAACATGTTCCAATCACCAAAGCACATCAAACATCACTATCACCATCAATTCACATCGAATTCAAGCCTAGGTTTTCTAAAAACTTCCGAAACACGCATTTGATCAAAAACCCAACCAAAACACCTCCGAATGACCTGAAATTTTGTGCACACATCCAAAATCACCTAAGAAGCTACAGAAACTCTTGGAATTCCATTCCGACCCTCAGATCAATATCTCACCTATCAACTGGAATTCACCAAAATACTTACTTCGCCAATTCAAGCCTAATTCTACACCGGACCTCCAAAATCAATTTCGATCACACTCCTAAGTCACAAATCATCCCCGGAAGCTAACCGAGACATCGAAAATCACATCCGAGCCCTCTAACTCATAAGTCAACATCCGATTGACTTTTCCAATATAAACCATCCTTAAAGAGACTAAGTGTCTCGTTTCCATCTAAAACCAATCCAATTCAACTCGTTCACCCAAAATCTTATAATGAAACATAAGGAAGCAGAAAATGGGGGAAACGAGGCGGTAAATCACGTGACAATGGGCCAGGTCATCACATATGTATATTTCACAAATCTAAATAAAGCATGCCCAAAAGACTCCTTTCCTCTGCCTTATATCGACCAACTCATTGACGCAACAGCAAGGAACGAACTGCTGAGCTTCTTGGATGCCCACTGGGGTTAAAACCAAATCCTCATGGAGGAGGAGGAGGACCAGGAGAAAACTACTTTCATGACCCATCAGGGAACATACTATTACAAGGTCAGCTATTCGGGCTAAAGAACGTAGGGACCACATACCAAAGGTTGGTCACCAAGTTGTTTAAAGACCAACTCAGCAAAATAATGAAAGTTTACATCAACGACATATTGGTCAAATCTAAAAGGAAAGAAGATCACGTTGACCACCTTACAGAGGCCTTCAATATACTAAGATGGTATGGTATGAAACTAAATCTCAAGAAATGCATCTTCGGCGTGACCTCGGGCAAAGTTCTCGATTTCTTGGTATCACAAAGAGGCATCAAAGTCAACCCAGACTAGATCAAGGCCAACAAAGGAATACCTAAAGTGTTAACCAGCAAAAACAGGTGCAAAAGTTGATTGGACGAATACCCGCCCTGCGGAGATCCATCTCACGCTCATCCGACAGATGCCACAAGTTTTTCAATGAGTTGAAAAAAGATAACGGGCTCCAGTGAAATTCAGAATGCATTAAGGCCCTGAGGGAACTAAAGACATACTTATCATGTCCCCCACTACTCGCCAAAGTAGAACCTGGTGAACGCCTTCTAATCTACCTAGCCATTTCAGATGTCGCAGTAAGCGCAGTGTCGGTCCGCAAAAACAAAGGTACGCAATCTCCGATTTATTATATAAGCAAAACCCTGGTCGACGCCGAAACGAGGTATCCCCACCTCAAGAAATTGGCTCTAGCACTGGTCATAGCTTCACGAAAGATTAGACTATATTTTTAATGCCACCGCATAACGGTAGTAACGACCTTCCCCCTTCGGAGCATTCTGCATAAACCCGAATTGTCGGGAAGACTGGCCAAATGGGTCATAGAATCGAGTGAGCACAATATAACATATCAGCCGCAGACAGCGATACAATTGCAGGTACTCGCCGATTTCGTCGCAGACTTCAGTGCCAAAATATTGTCCGAGGTTGAGCAGGAAACACTTCGTACCTCTCCAGGGCAACCCGACCTCTGGGTCCTTTACACCGACAGCGCATCTAATGCGTCGAGATTTGGACTTGGACTCGTACTTGAAGTCCCAACAGGTGAAGTTATTCGCCAATCCATACGGTACCCTGAAATGACTAACAATGAGGCCGAGTATGAGGCCATAATTGTAGGATTAAAGCTATCACTCAAATACGGAGAATGACGAGTCATCCTCAGATGGGACTCACAACTCGTCGTCAACCAAGTTACAAGGACTTTCCAAATCAAGGAAAAAAGGCTATAGAAATATCAAGCAGAAATTCATAAACTACTACCAAAATATGATGAATGTCGACTCGACCAGATACCTCAGGTGCAAAACATCGAAGCAGATGGCCTCGCCAAACTGGCAGCAGCAACCAAAAATATCACCAAGGAGAACGTGGTCACCCTCCTCCACTCATCAATAGACCAACTTGAGGTATATTCCATAACTCTGACTTGGGACTGGCGAAACCGTATCATGACATACTTACAGGAGGGAGTACTCCCACAAGACAAAAAGAAAGCCAAAAATCTTCGAATACAAGTAGCCAGGTACAACATCTTAAATCACGATCTATATAAGAGGACGTTCGGAGGCCCCTTGCTGAAATGCCTAGGGCCGAATCAGATAAGGCGCGTGCTTGAAGAAGTACACGAAGGCTGTTGCAGTACCCACACAGACAACAGAACCCTCGTCAGATGCCTCATTCGGGTGGAATATTATTGGCCACCATGAAAAATGAAGTCACAGATTATGTCAAAAGATGCGAACAGTGCCAAAAATACACACCTATGATACATCAAGCGGGCGAACTCCTCCACTCTCTTACTTCGCCATGGTCGTTCATCAAATGGGGAATGGACTTCGTTGGACCCCTCCCAGCATGGCGAGGTAAGGTACATTTCCTTTTAGTTTCAACTGACTACTTTTTCAAATGGGTGGAGGCAGGTGCGTTCGCCCAAATACGCAAATAGGAAGTCATCGCATTCATATGGAAGAATATCATATGTCATTTCAACATCCCTAAAGAAATCAGCTGCAATAATGGGCCCCAATTCACTTGGAAAAAGACCATCGAGTTCTTAGAAAAATGGCACATCAAGAGAATACTCTCCATGCCTTACCACCCCGCAGGCAACGGTCAGGCCGAATCATCAAACAAGACAATACTGAACATCTTAAAGAAAAAGCTCGAGGATGCTAAGAGGTTATTGCTAGAATTGCTACCAGAGGTATTGTGGGCCTACCGCACCACGCCAAAAACAAGCACGGGTGAAATGCCATATTAACTAGTCTACGGGACTAACGCCATAATACCTGTTGAGGTCGGAGAGCCCAGCCTAAGGTACTCTAATGGAAGTGGACAAAACAATGACGGGAATAGAAAAGAAGACCTCGACGAGACAGAAGAACGAAGAGACATGGCTTACATAAGAATGGTAGCCCAAAAACAACAGGAAGAAAGGTACTACAACAAAAAGGTCAAAGTACGACCACTCAAAGTCGGAGACTATGTTCTCAAAGTCAAAACAATGGAGAGCAAAGATCCGAAAGAAGGCAAATTCGGAACCAATTGGGAAGGGCCATACAAAATCACTGCAGTAGCAAGCAAAAGAGCATGCCAACTAGAAATAATGGAAGGAAAAATACTAAAAAACAATTGGAACGTCGTTCATCTCAAATACTTTAACTTCTAAAAAAAGGACGCCCCCCAAATCGTACTCTTTTTCCTTCACCCGAATTTTGTCCCGACTGGGTTTTCTCAAGGAGGATTTTAACGAGGCGATGAATGGGATATCTCGAAGTTTAAAATATAATTCTTTGCCCTGCCTGCCGGTTGTCTCTCCAAGCCGAACGATAAAGGGACTAGACAGGAAAACTTCTCCAATATATGTATGAAATGAACATGTATAGTATTCTCCAATGAATGAAGTAAAGGAACATTTTTTTCTCTCCACCGAGACATTCTCCAATGGGTGAAATAAAGCAAAATTTTATTCTCCATCATTTTTTGAACATTCGTCTTCGCTCGAATCACATAACATTCGACCTCGCTCGAATTACATAACATTTGACCTCGCTCGAATTACATTACATTCGACCTTGCTCGAATTACTTAACATTCGACCTCACTCGAATTACTTAACATTCGACCTAGCTCGAATCACTTAAATATTCGATGTCGCCCAAATTACTTTATACGGCCTTGCCCGAGTTACTACAATTGCCCGAGTTACTACAATTGACTACGCCAAAACACTGCACAAGGGGCCGAAAAAGCTAGAGACCCCCCCCCCCTGCAATAGCAAACAAAAATAATAATTCAAAGATACACAGTAAAGAGGTAATCATTCCATTACAACTGTTATATTACAAAAGTTTTTGCAAAGGCTCAAAGACGCCCTCAAAAAAATAGCAAAGCAAAAATAAAATAAATACAACGACCTTACATCATGTCATCTGTCGTGGAATACTCCTTGTTATACCAAGAATCGAAGGCGAGCCTGTCCGCATCATTATCATCAACATCGTCCCCGCCAGGCGTATTGGGATCATAACCATAGGCCTCACGGGTTGCACGTGCTTTAACACGTACTCCCTCGAGTTCTGCCTTGGAAACCTTCTTGTTAGTCTGCAGGGACTTATACATATCAAGTTGGACCTCAGCATGAACCCACATCTCAAAAATAACTCCTACGGCATGATGGGATCAACTTAGCTATAAGAGGTGGAGGGTTGCGACTGTTGTTACACTTCCTCTACCTTCGAAGCAACAACCTGTTCATTCAATACGGACAACTCCGCCTCCAGATCTTGGATTCGTTCTTCTAATCACGCTACCTTGAGCGACGACGTCTCCACCTCATTATCCCGCTCAGACTTACAAATATGGAGGGCGTCTTCCAGCCGCTACTTTAGATGCGGCAGTTAGCTCTACCCCCTCCTCTTCCTCGAGGATGACTTCTCTTTGTTGGAAGGCTCATCTACAAGATGGTAGGTAGTCCGGGAAGAGATCTCGTCCCGTACTGTGACATCCCAAGGAGGGTCCCTTATTGAAAAAGTATGAGCACGACCTCCACGGGCGGCCTTAGACAAAGTAAATTGCATCCCTACTGATGCAATGGCCTGAAAAAATGCCAGAGCTGGAGCTTTCTTTTTGGAAGTCCGTCGACCTGTCACCACATAAAGGTCGTGTCAATAAGCGATAACAGACAGCCGAAGGTCGGAGCAAAAGTAACTTACCATACGAAACCTTTGATCCAATGCGTTTGAAGAAAATGGCCCAATCTCAGATCCCCACTATGTAAGGTAGCACGCGAGCTACCCAATCCTCAATGCCGACGATGGGAAAGGGTGCACGCCTCTCAGCTGCACGGAAAAATCACAGATGAATAAAAGTCAGAAATAACGAAAGCGGATAACAAGCGTACGTCATCGACACCTACGGCGATGATTCCACTGCTCAGGAAATACAGTAGGGTCCGACACCAAATGCTCGGTTTTGATAAAAAAATACTTGTACCAAAACTTCCGGCTCGCCCTGTCATCCGTTCTAGCTGATATCCCTCTGGTCCTGCAATATCGCAGATGGATCATGGTACCTCTATGAAAGATTGGGGGAAAAAATGTAAAAGGTAGTAGATGTCAACCTCACACCCAGCCAACTCCGCGTACTTCGTCAGCATCAGAATTTTTTTATACAAATACGGAGATAGTTGTGTCGGGCAGACTTTGTAAAACTGACAGAACTCCTCCGCTAACGGGAGAAGAGGGAGAGTATAACCAATCACGAAAGTATACATGTAAAAAGCACAATATTCAGGTCTGTAGACCTCTACAATGCCCCCCCCCCCTTTTCCCCCGCTGGAACCATCTCGATGTGAGAAGGAATACAACATGTAGACCGGAGTTCATCTATATGAGATGGCCCAGTTTAAAGATCACCGGAACAGGAGAAGGAGCAGGCTCCTTATGGAAGTCGTATCTGTATAAAGGGTTTTTGGGGAATATCTCTTCCACGATAGGAAAACTATCACCCTCCTCAGCCGCGATATCCTCGCCACCGGAAGGAAGAGCCACTGACAATGGAGTGGCGTCAGAAACTTCGTCATGTGCGCGAAGGGTTCGAGACATCTCGATAACAAAAAATATGCTAGTAAACCTAAAGGGAGGGACGACGACTAAACAGGAAGATGAAAAGCAAAATTGTAGAAACAGAGCTAAAAAATGATAAATATGATCAAAGGAAAATAATGTGCATACAAGGAAGAAATTGGCGAAAATTTAAAAAAAAATGAAAATTCTCACCTATTTATACGGCTGGGTGGCGCGAGAATCGAAGCAAAAGATTATCAATGGTGCTAAAACCAAAGCGACGAGCACACAGACACTATCTCGGGAAGATGCATAATGATGACACACGTGGAAGTGACGTCACATCTTGACAACTATACCAATCAGGATTCTGCAGGTTGTGTCGTCCTCTCGATCTTAGTCAACCCGGCGCAACCTAATAGCCAAATTCTCCCACAACGGGAACGAATGATCTCCGCTTATCGAGGAAGTGTGGGGCCATGACCTCAACAAACGGAGGGACTAACTGTATATGTCCGAATTTGGTAACCACGATAACAGATAAGCAAGACATAGGGATGACACAGCGACTGATGGTCGTCCTCAAGAAGGTTGACGCTAGAAGCAGGTAGCTGAGATAGGATAGTAATGGTAACTTAAATTAAGAAATAAGCAGGAAGAATATTCCTCTGGATATTCTATTTTCTATTTACGATGTAGGATCGATTTACAAACCATCGTTTCTGCTTTGAACTATTATTATTATTATTATTATTTCTTCTCCTGCTTTCTATGTTCCTTTTACCGTATGATTTCCGCGGTGAATCTAATACTCTCTTCTTTTGTCTTTTTTGTCTTTTTTATTATATTGAGCCGAGGGTCTTTCGGAAATAGCCTCTCTACCCTCTTGGGGTAGGGTTAAGGTCTGCGTACACACTACCCTCCCCAGACCAGAGCTTGTGGGATTTTACTGGGTTGTTGTTGTTGTATATTCTTTATGTTGTACTTTCTAGTATTTTTTGGGGAATGTCCTTTATAAATAGGAAGAGAAAGAGAACAAAAAGGGATCTGCCTTTCTAAACAAAAGAGAACACATTGTAAAAGTTGATGGTGGAATATACGAAAAGTTGTCTTATTCATACATTTAAGCACATGTCGTTCAAACCTTGATTCATAAATCTCAAGACCCCATATATATTTTGGATCTCTCGTATCACCATGTGACTCTCAAAGTGAAGGAATATCCAAATCAAACAATCATTGGGTGAAAGTTCTTTTTTCATTACGATCTTTGTCATTGCATACATTTATTGCTCATTTATACTATTATAAATCATAGAAAAAGTCTATTACTTAATGCTCCAAAGCCCCGCCCATCACACTGAAATGTCTTTTCATTAGATCTAGAATTTATTAAGTTCAACTAAAATTCATTCTTCTAATTTATCATTAATTGGTTTAGCATTTGTTTGCTCAAACAGAAATAATATTTTTAGCAACATATGTGGAAGAAAATTAAAGGATGTTTTGGATTCTTTTTGTTGATATCTATAAATTTATGGGGTTTGGTAATATGAAGTTTAGCTTGATGTTGTTTCTCCTCTTTTACGTCCAAAATAATTAAGTGCCATATGAATGTTGTCTTTCTAAAAAAGCCTAATTACAATTACCCATCATATTTGTAAATTATGAATTTACATTGCAAAGTCGTGAAATGTAAAAAGAATAATATCTTTTTTTTAAGAAAAAAGAAATGAAGATCAATAATCTGCAAGGTAATTGGCTAGAACTCCCAATAATTTTTTTTATACGTATTGTTCAATAATGAAAATCACGAAGCAACAGGCTAATTGGCTAATAGAAATATTGCTAATAATTTAATTAGCGTATCTTCCAGAAGTTGCATTTTCATATTATTGGATTGGATCAGAATGGTAAAATATTACTAGTACTTAAATTATTATTTGTGTTGGAAAGTACAAGATGTCATTTCCTGGGGAAGCAGGTAGCTCCCTTGGCAGGCGGCGCTGGAAAAGGAAAAGGAAAAGGAAAAGGAAAAGATACAGAAAAACCTGTCAATTTTGCTAAAGTGGTCCGTACAATTTAGTTAAATTATAAATTGTCCCCTATATTTTCCTTTCTCTTTAACCTATTAAAATTTATCATTATCTTTGAAGATTTCAATTAACGATGTTACTACTAACGACTTAATGAGATTCGCTTTCAGTTTTAGATGTATCATTCATAGCCATTTGGAAGCAATCAATATATTCTACATTATTAATGTTTGCGCTTGACTTTTTATATATGTATAACAATAACAACACAATTCAGTAGAATTCTACCATGGGATCTGGAGAGAGCGGAGTGTATGCAGACCTTATCCCTATCTCAAAAAGAATATAGAGACTGTTTCCGGAAGACTCTCGACTCATAGAAAATCGATATTTTGCTAACATAGTACATAGCTGTGCTAGGTTAGAATTGTATACATATTTGGATTCTAAAAAATACCCTTAAATTTTAATGCTAGCACATTTAGTCTGGGAGGCTTTTTAGCCATTTCACAAATTAAGCCAAATAATTGGTGCCCTTAATTCTGTCTCCTCATTCTCTCTTCTTCTTCCCCACCATCTCTTAGACTCCACTCTCCAAATTGTATTTTCAATGCTACGAAAGTATTAGTCAATTATACAACAACAATTAATAGTAGCCATAGATACCAATATGTTTGGAAGCTTTCTTGTTTTTGTGAACTACTACCAATAATTTTTAATTTATTTTTATCCTAAGGATCTCGAGCAAAATCTTTATATTATTAAGGGGCATTCCGAGAATTGAACTCGAGGCCTCTCACACCAATATGCTTTAAATTTGGTATGAAAAAATCATTAATAATTAGAAACCACCATGCCGAAAAACTACAGATTAAATCTTATAAAGAGGAAGAAGAAAAAGAAGACGAGAGAAGGAGGTCATAAATCAATTGAATCTTACAAAGAAGAAAGAAGAAAAACATATGAGAAAGACCAAATCCAAAATTAGGGATTGAATTTTACAAAGAAAAAGAAAAAAAATAGAAGAGAACAGATCGAGAGAATAGTGAGGGAGCAATGTTGAAGAAAGTCGGATTTGTTTTCGCCAGAATTTTTTTTTTTTTTTTTTTTAAAAA
>MU708479.1:20260-43059 GCA_026770625.1 Nicotiana glauca
CCCAACCCCCCAACCCATCCGTAAAATATTTTTAACTTACAAATTTAAGATAAAAAGTTTTTTATGGAAGATGAGCATGATTCTAAAATATGGGTCAAGTTGGACGGGTTGGGTTATGACCCATTGTTTAATTCATCTTGACCCAACCTATTTTAGTCCAAGTACACTTTGGCCTAGGTTTGACAATGACCCATTGATCGACCTAACTCATCTTGACCCGTCCAAATTCAGCCAAATCCGTCCATTTGCCACCTTACCACGTCCATGCCTATGGTTAGTCTTGGGTCTTGTTTTTTTTTTTTTTGGTAATAATAGGGTCTTGTTCTTTATTATCTGGCCTAATTAAGCTGAGAAAAATGTATTAGGAATAATTTTATACGTATAAAGTGGAATCTTCCATATGATGAATTAATGAAGTACTTGGTTGGCTAAACTTTGAGCTACTAGAACTTACATGGGGTTTGTAGATCCAATCCTGACGTAGATACATAAATTACTAGATATTGTCGCGATATGATTAAATCTGTTCATATTCAAATAGTATATCAGGTTTGAGTAATGAAAATGAATTTTTTTCACTACGAACGCTTTATTCCCTTTATTATGCATATATTGGTTGTGAATTCAAGTTAATTTCGGTTAGTGAATTTTGAATGTCAAGTAATTAAGAAATGGATGGTGGACGAAAAATGCTACATTTAATATTTGGCAGTATCATTTGGCATTTAGGTCTAATCGAGGAGTAACATAAAATCTTGTCTGTAACAAGAAAATTGTCTTAATTTTAAAAAGTGGTAAACATTAAGAGCCCGTTTGGACATAAAAAAAAAAAATTACTTTTTTTTTTCAAAAATAATTTATTTATTTTCGAAATCAGTGTTTGACCATAAAATTTTTAAATTTCATTTGGAGATGAATTTTAGAATTTTTCGAAAATTTGGTGGGCTTTGGACATAAGAATTGTAAAGGTCCAAAAAATGGTGAAAATGATATTTGAAATTTAGAGTTGTATTTGGACATGAATATAATTTTGGGTTGTTTTTTAAGTTTTATAAGTGAAAATTTTGAAAAACAGTTTTTGGAGTTTTTTAATTTTCGAAAATATCCAAATGCATCTTCAATTGAAAATTAAATTTTTTATGAACAAACGCTGATTTCAGAAAAAGTAAAATTTTTTTGGAAAAAAAGGAAATTTTTTTTCTGTCCAAATGATAAATTGAAAAACTCCAAAAAGTTGTTTTTCAAAATTTTCACTCATATCACTCATAAAACGTAAAAAAAACAACTCAAAATTATATTCATGTTCAAATACAACTCTAAATTTTAAATACTATTTTTACTTTTTTTTTTTTTGGAATTTTACATTTCTTAGTCTTTAAGAGAATAGAGAATATCCAATTAACAACTAATCAGGGATGCAAGTGAAAACCAAAAACCTTGTGAGGGTACTAAGTGTATTTTCCAAGACTTCTGGGACGAATCTGAAATTAGAGTGTTGTTTTTGTAGGTGGGTTAAATAATTTGCGAATAATAAAATATTCCAGAATAGTACAAAAATCAAATTGGGAAGATGGTTCTCATCTCGGTGGCTTTGAAAGTTGAAAGAAAAGGTTCACTTGAAAATGACGTTGGGGCTAGCGGTATTTTGGAATGATCTAAACGTCACGTCTATACGCGCATTTATATAATATTTCCACTTTTAATTTTTATGATACTACTTTCACGTCCAAAGAAAATGATAAAAATAAAAAATTTAGTCAAAATTATGTCACATAAATATAATGTACGTTATTAAAATAATGATACAAAAATTGGGTCCGTTGAGTTTTGTGCAGAAAATCAGTCGATATAGAAAATTGTAGATAAAATAGTTTATTGAACCAGTGACTACTCATTTTCGTTGAACAACTCCAACTTTGCAAAACTACTAGTGGGCAATAGAAAATTCATATTTTCTTGAGCTCTTTCACTAATTTCAGCTTCTGGGTATTGCTAAATTTGTTAAAGCTGTAGGTGATTTTATTCAAGTTTTGACCTTTTTGGTACTTTTTTATAAAGAGGGTCTAAAAAAGTTTTTGTCTTGATATAAGTGAACAGCTGTTTTTTTTTGTCCTGTAATTTTCTTGAATTCAGTGGTCTAATTTTGTCTGATTTGTATTGAACGGTGGATTTTGAGAATATGTATTACAAGTTCTTTTGATCTTCATATGACACTTTGTAGAAGTGATTAAGCGGTGGATTTTGGAAGTTTTTGTACTAAGTCAACTTTTAGTTGTGGTGTTAATTCATCTATTTGAAGAGGCTTTTGTGTATTTAATCTGTGGTTTTGTGAGATTCTGATTATATGAGCTGAGGTTGGGGACTGTTGATTATGATGATGGTGATTCATGGCTAGTAAGATTGGTACAGCAGGCAATAGAAGCGGTACTACTGGAATGCCAAGTTTCATTTCTCAGATACCTGTTTCTAATCCCATGTAAGTATATATCTCTTAACAGTTTTTTTTTTTCGGTTCTATGCAAATCATTGAAGGTTAGTTCAGTTTCTTTGAGACAGAGATTATTGTTTGTTCTTGTTTTTATGTGGAATTAGGCCATGTATATCATGAGCTTAAGTTGGATCAGGATATACGACCTGTGTCTTTCAATTTGGCCCTGGAAATCAAATATACCTTAAATGGCAGAGCTAAAGGTAAGGAATGGGGTTCAATTGGAGCCAGGAATTCTAGCAAGGAGATTCAGAAAAAATGGGAAAATGCTATACCTTAAATCTTCCCTCATGTTAAGGGGATTCAACAGTTTATGTATAAAAGGGCAGCCCGTTGCACTAAGCTCCCGCTATGCTCGGGGTCGTGGGAAGGGCCGGACTATAGGGGTCTATTGTATGCAACCTTACCTTGCATTTTTGCAAGAGGTTGTTTCCCCAGCTCGAACCCATGACCTCCTGGTCACATTAACAGTTTATGTTTGGTTGAAAAAACATAATTTTTCCCTACTTGCACAGTATAATTTCCGAATGAAGGGAATTCAATCGAACCCCTTCCTTACCTTTAGCTCTGCCACTGCCTACAATTATTCTAGTTTGAAAGGCGACTACCTGAGTTGTAGGATAGTCTCACTCTATTTATTCAGCAGGGTCCATTTCATGGTTTAGGTAAATCAGCTATTCCTACTTAAACTCTACTAGTCCCTAGAAATAATGGAAATCAATGAAAAGAGGTAAGAGTATTCAACCATTTTATGATCCTGTTGTTTTTCAGAGTTCCTGAGGGTAATTACTGTGTTAGTGTGAATCTAGAATAGTTGTATGTCATTGGTAATATGTTGCATATGATGAAGGTGATATCTCGAATAATTTGTTCCTGTTTAATAATATGTTGGGGCTGTACTTTTTTGGATTTCAGGGGCACAGAAGCGAACAATACAAATACTTCTAGAATGTCTGATTTTGGGGTGCTCGAGCAATATCTTGGATTCCGTATTGGAGATGGCGCTAACGTTAATCGAAGTATGTATTTTTAAGACTAACCAAGTTTAAACTCTTTTATCCTGAATGTTCTTGGTCTGCCTATCTTCCTTATCTGTCATCCGTCAAAAGAATCTTGGTATGTTCGAGCGTTCTTTAAATTACAGCCTTACAATATGCACCAAGTATGTTTTCTCTTTAATGTTTCTAAGAGCAATTGGGATCTCTCATTGTAAACAATCATTACGATGATCTCATAAGCAAGTTCTGTTTTCAATGCAAATTATCTATGGGTAGTTGAGACCTCCAAAAAGCCTAGATGAGCTGAAGAGATTGATCATGGTATCGGAATTCTCTTTGCTTTTCTACCTAACCTAGAGAAAAGTGGGACTTTGAACTTTAAGTCAATTTCAAAAGTTAGCTCATGATGTTAGGCTTGTTCTAGATCATATAGAGATACGTGGATGACATAACATGAATATCCAGCATTGGATAATTCAACATTAGGATTTGCCTGGTCTGACTTTACTAGAAGAAAAATGGACCTTGGGCATAATTCTACCCCAATAAACTAGTTCATGAGGTGAGAGTCGCCGAAAAGCGAAGTTGCGCGGACTCTTCGATTTTGGTGCCATCCCCGTCCCGATATGCGGGGGGAGGGGGGGAGCTGGAGCGGGATACGTCCCGAAAACGGTCAACTGACTTCGGACACTTTGACCGGAATCCATCGACAAATTTGGGAGAAAAATTGAGATTTTGATTTCTCAAAATAAAAGATAAAACAGATTTAGGAGAATGAAAGAATAATGTCCATCTTGGAAAATGAAAGATTGAATTTTACAATATTCATGTAAGTTTTTCACAGAATATCTCTCAAAATTTATAGTATTTTATAGCTCTATTTTTTAATTTTTATTAGCCAAATCCCCGCACCCGTATCCATATCCGGATCCGTACCCCCAAATCTTAAAATTTAGATTTTTCCCATTTCGATACTCAGATCTGTCCCCGTATCGGATACCCACACCCAAGTCCTAGCAACTTAGCCGAAAAGCATTTAAAGAAAGGACAATTCATACCCTTGAACGATGTGGTACTCTAACAATATGATTCCTCTTCATAGATAATCTACGAAAAAGTAATAATCCTATTTAGAAATCCATAGGTTTCGAAAAATATGTTCAATCACATATTATATGAAGTAAATAGTGTTTTTTGATATTGAGATGAATAATTTGAGTTAGGAAGACTAAAGTTCATCTAGTCCAAACTATTTAAATACATCTTGTTGTGGATCTTCCTGTTTGGATAATGCTAAATAAGAGGACGATTTCAACTGTAATAGAAATGCTAGATGTACTGAAAAGCACCTGTGTTTCTTTATTGTTTCTTCATACCTGAACCTCAATTGTCCAGGAACTTGTCTTATGTGAAGGCTGACCATTTCCTGTATAGTACTTATCATTGATAAATTTTTCTTTGTTGTCTTTTTGGTGATTTAGGTCCGCTATTTAATTCAACATCTGCAACTAATCCAGCAGTGGGTTTTGAAGTCTCTGGAACCATCAATAGGGTAATTATGGCATTATTCTCTCCCCATGTCTTCCTAAAGAGAAGTAGAAACTGTTAATCTGATATTGGCAGAGATGTCCAAAGGCCTGGTGAGGCATTTAGCCAATTTTGATATCTCCTTTTTTTCCTTCCGTTGAGCTTGCAGACTTTAGCTCCTTCAAATACAAGTTTGCCTACTGCTACTCCGAGATCTCAGACAATGTTATTGCAATCAAACCTGGTTTCAGCATCAGGCACTCATCATGAGAATTGGGGAGAGTCAAACATGGCAGATTCTGGTTCACGCACTGATACTTCAACTGACATGGATGGAGATGATAAAAATCAGCTGGTAACTTACTCTGCTTGTCTTGGTTTCATCTCTTAGCCTCTCTTAGACCATTTCTCGTTGGTCGGTAAAGACCTGCAATCTCTTTGAATCAATGCGGATTTGGCTAAGAATGAAACTTAATAGAAGCAAAAGGGGACATATAAGCGAACCAACAAGTACGGATTGAGGTTTAGTTGTTATTACACTTACATAAGGTGCAGTGTTTCTCGAGATGTTCTATCTGAGCACTTGTATGTTCATGTAAGGATAAGTGTGAAATTTGTAGGATCTCTAGTGCTAGAAAACGCTAATTTGCCTTAAGTGACAAGTTATTTACTACTCCCTCTGTCCCATCTTATATAACTTTATCGTTCGGGATGTCTCAAAATGCTTAACATATTCCATCTCTATGCAACTTCCACAACTCCCAAGAATTCAAATTCATTAAAGTATTCAACTTTTAAACTTCAGTCTTATGTTTTCTTTATTAAATTAACTTTTGTATCATTACTTTAATGTTTCTCAGTACTGTCAATATAGTATATAACTCACCATAAAATATGGCAATACAAAATGGGATGGAGGGTGTATTATTAAATTATTAATCTAAAATAAAAGACATTTATTTTGTATTGTAAAGAATTGAGAAAGTAGGAATAGTACAGAGGATTCATGTTGACCAATCCCAAACTAGTTGGTATTGATTTGTAATTGGCTGAGTATGTACATTACTTCAATTTCATACTCGAGTCTTTGGTTTGCAAATATGTAATCGCTTTAACTAACTGAAGAGTTTGTACATGTAACAGAAAATTTTTCCTCAAGTAAGAGGAGAATTATTTATTGTGGTGGACCTTTTAGTTTCAATAATTGCTATTTGTTTCATCTGTCTTGAAAAGTTAGCGGAAATGTCTTAACTTGAACTTATGATGTTTGTCATTACTGGTATGTGTTTTTACGTTTCAGTCATATATGAAAATTGTTTTCTGTTATGCAGATTGAGGCAGGTCAATCCAGTGATAAATCAAAAGAAAAAGTCTTGGATCAAAAGGTCCCCTTTTTTCCCGCACTATTTAGTTCTTAGAAGAGGAGAACTCATGTTCCATTCTGATATTCTTTTTGCTGATTTATCACTGCTCTCAGACACTGCGGCGACTTGCCCAGAACCGTGAAGCTGCTAGAAAAAGTAGATTGAGGAAAAAAGTAAACCTTTCTTCTCTCATTCTCCTCCTTTTGTTTTCCTTTCTCCCCGTTGATATGTAATATAAGCCTGTACCTCGCGCACAAGTTTGTCATTTTAGTAAACGAGGGATGCCGAAGAGATTATGTCAGCTGATTGTTTCTCACTTGTCTTTAAATGACTAATTCAGTGCTTATGCTGTAGGCATATGTTCAACAGTTGGAAAACAGCCGGCTGAAGCTATCGCAGTTGGAGCAGGACCTTCAGAGAGCACGACAACAGGTATTGGCTTCTGTCCTTTCACGTGCTTTTGTAGAACAACCTGAGGAGGTTTCACAATCTTTTCTTATATTTGGTTCTTGTCCAACTGAAGGGGAAGTACATTTCAAACATAGCAGATCAATCAAATGGAGTGGGTGCCAATGGTATGCCTATTGCTCATCATTTAACTTGTGTGCCTTAGCTTCCTTTTTTTATTTCAACAAACAAGAAAATTGCTGGGCTTCTTCTAGATTTGCTGAGGATGTATCATTTCTTGATACTTATTTGCGCTAGGAGTGGATTGTTATTTCATGTTACTGTAACAGCCAAAGTTTGCCAATACTGTGCGATGTATCAGCTATAATATTATTAAAATAATCTACTGTGCCTCTCATATGTGAAGTTGACAGGGGTTGAGTAGTTCTGGGAAATCTGAGTAGAATCAGAGTAATCGGTTTCACTAAGACAGAAAAGCATCCACTATGCCCTTTTCAGTTCCTTTCCAGGAAGAGTTTGTCTCTCATTCATTGTGCGTTGCGTGGTCTGTGTTTAGGAAGCAAATAAGACTGAAATAATATCTTTTTTCTACTTTAAGAATATTGGAGAACTCAGTTTTCTTGATTTTCCCTGATTAACTGGACTTAGTTAATGAGAAAATTTGTGACATCCATCTTCATGTTTATCGCTGTAGTTGATCATTAAATTTGAATTTGAGGAACAAGGTAAACTGCATCATCCAATAGGTCCTCGTGTCATTGCTTTGACCGTATATCAAAAGTTGTGAAGCTGTGGGTGAATGGACTTGGTCGATGTTGATATCTCACGCTTATGATGGTTGCCATGATACAGAGAATGAATGAATCAGTTGGTGCTTTATGCAGTCAGTTTAATGCATGACTCTTTTGTATTAGGCTGGCTTATTTTAGTAAGATATGTTCAACCCATTATCTAGTTTCTGATTGCACTTCCCAAAAAGTTAATTTCCTCATGCTAAGTTAACATTTCAGATTATGCTGTTCTGCAGGGCCCTTAGCATTTGATGCAGAATATAGTCGATGGTTAGAAGAACACAACAAACACATCAATGAGCTAAGGACCGCTGTCAATGCACATGCAAGTGACCCTGAACTGCGAAGTATTGTGAATAATGTCACTGCACACTTTGATGAGGTCTTTAGGGTGAAAGGAAATGCAGCCAAAGCGGACGTATTCCATGTCTTGTCAGGGATGTGGAAAACCCCTGCTGAACGGTGTTTTATGTGGATTGGTGGCTTCCGCCCATCTGAACTTCTTAAGGTGACCTCTTTCTTGCTCTCATATGTGTGCAATTCTGCATCTGCTCTTTTGCATTTCCCATCTAGACTTTCCCTGTGTATGATTATAAATAGCTGTTATACTCTTTGATTAAGTATGAAAAGGTCCTGTTGTTAGTAGGTCTAATAAGTTTCTGGTGATGTGTTGCACTTCATTGATTTATGCTTGTGAACGTCTAGAATATTTGCTAAAACATTGGGTGGTTGCACTTTTCGAATGAATGAGGTGCCGTGCATTGTACAATTGCAATTTTATGTCACTATCATTTATAACTCCATCGTTGCAGTCTCGTGTCCTTGGATAGGTAAGGTCTGAGATTCTCCTTCAAATGGCATGGATGTGCAATTATTGTTTTGAAGCTCTTGGTTTTCTTCTCGTGTCCACTGCATACTACTATCTCTATACAGCCTGATTCCTAGAAGCAAAAGCTTGGATCAAAATGTGGTTATCTGTATCCTTATTGGCGTCCCGAATGAGGCTTCCTGGCTTTCTTCAGCTTGGTGATGTTAGCAGATCTCCAGTTGCATCTGTTGTTAATGTGCTTTCACTTTGTCAATTTACGGCATTTTGTGCCGGAATTATATGAGTGCTGTAGACTGTATTTGCTTTTATTCTTGTCAATTTTTTCATGCGTCATCCATCGTGATAAATTAAAATCTCAAGTTGCTAAGCTGGATAACATTCTTCGGAAAAGTTGGATGTTTAATATGCTATTTCTAAGCCATATGGAAGTTTCTTTATAAGCAATTATGCATTATTTTGTTTTACTATTTTTCACATGTTTCCTGAAATGATTTGTTTGGTAATGCAGCTTCTAGTCAATCAGTTAGAGCCGCTGACCGAGCAGCAGTTAGCTGGCATATACAACTTGCAGCAGTCATCCCATCAAGCAGAAGATGCTCTTTCACAAGGTATGGAGGCGTTGCAGCAATCCTTGGCTGAGACATTAGCCAATGGATCTCCTGCTCCAGAAGGGTCATCAGGGGATGTAGCTAATTATATGGGTCAAATGGCAATGGCAATGGGCAAATTAGGGACTCTTGAAGGTTTTCTTCGTCAGGTAACTTTATTTTTGCTGCTGTTGCCTATACTTTGTTTAAGTTGTTTAAATGATGGAAATGCTGTAAACACGTTCAGCCATTTAAGCAGTGGAAATCAGGAGGGTGGGGTTAGGGGCAAGCGAATGTCACTCTGGAGGTCGGATTTTGTTACTACAAATCACGTTATCCTCTTTTATGTCGTTTGACAATGTTATAGATTAAGTAATACTTTATGTTTGCGAGCGTTCTGAGGTCAACAATCGGCATTCTGTACTTGTGTCCTATGTTACGCGGACTCTCCAAAACAGCTGCCACACCCGTGTCGGATCCTCCAAAAATACACTATTTTGGAGGATCCGACACGCACCCATGGATATTTTCGGAGAGTCCAAGCAACATAGCTTGTGTCACATGCGGTCTACTATTGGCAAGGTTAGAGAAGGTTTTGACATGAAACATACGATTCAAGAAAGTTGCCATGTTTATGACCCTGTAGCAATGAGATGTAATAACTCCATGTTCAGTGGTAGCTGGTTTGTTATGTTAGTTTTATTGGCAAACTATGTAAAGCTAAAAGTCTTTGTATCTTTCTGGCATCATTTAACAGGCGGACAACCTGCGACAACAAACATTGCAACAAATGCATCGTGTATTGACAACCAGACAATCGGCCCGTGCTCTTCTTGCAATAAATGAATATTTCTCACGTCTTCGAGCTCTCAGCTCTCTCTGGCTTGCCAGACCACGAGAGCAGTAAGTATGACATGCATTGCAGTATTCTGCTGAAACTCGGGCGAAATATTGCCAAGACATCACATAGTTGTGGTGTACACTACTACTTTACTTTTATACTGAATGGTCCAGTTCTAGTTGACTGTCCATGCCGAAACTGGCCAATGTATGATACGCAACTAAGTTGCTATTTGTAAAGTGGTACTGTATGTGCTTGTGGAAGTGTAAAATTTGTTTTTTTTGTTTTTGTTTTCTAGGTGTTAGGATGCTAAAATTTTACTTTGTGATATAGGAAACCAATAATGTACCCGTGACTGTGGTTTTTAGCTTTTCAAAGAAAAAGTTTAGTTAGGGATTTTAAGCTGCAGAATTGTAATGAGATAGAAAGTTCATGCTTAAACAGATTATACCTTGTTACCTGGAAAGTTTCTCTTCTGAGATGTGGCAAATTTCTGCAGCTGATCATTTTCCGTTTATTATTCCTGCACGAAATGCGGATGAATGAAGGTACCAAATCTAACGTACTGCATGTGTAAGTTTTTATTACACCTAAGGGTGTGTTTGGTACGAAGGAAAATATTTTCAGGTCCAATTTTTTCATATTTGGTTGGATTAAATATGTTAGAAAATATTTTTTTTATGAACTCATTTTTCTTTAATTATAAAGTTTACGGGTTCGAAAGTTTAGCGGTTCGGAAGGTTGTTGGTTCGAAAGTTTATGGCTTTATGTTTATTGTATCTAAATTATTTATAAATATTATTAAAAGTTATTTGCGTACCAAACATTGAAAGTGAATAAGATTATTACATGTTTTCCAAGAAAATATTTTATTTGAAAATATTTTTCGTTACACAAACACACCACTTAAAGTTCTAAGATTTTTCATTAACTTTAATAACTTCTTATTCGACTCCATTTGATGTGCATGATTTAGTAGACAACCGAACGCCTTTTCAAATTCGATATCACTTTTTATTTTTATGTCGAAGAAATGGAGAAATGCAATGAGAAAAATCATACGACTAAAACCAAAAGCACCAACATCCGGAGAAATAGGTGAACAAGCTGTTACCTTTCTTTTCCTTTTACTCTAGGCTTCGATTTTGTACTCTATTTTGAATTTAAGGATTAAATAGCACGATCTAGTCAGTTTTCAGATTGGTCATTCAAAAATAATCAATGAATAATAGCCATTATTTTGCTGCAACAGAGACTGATCCAGCATAATATACTGGAGTTCGGTGCACCTGTGTATGAACTTCCAACATATTATGCTGGAAATCCAACACATGGAAAGTTCCAGCATAATATACTGGAGATTCGAGCACTTGTGTATGAACTTTCAGCATAGTATACCGGACCGGTATACTTTACTGGAACTCCAGTATATTATGTTGGAGTTCTAGTGTACTTATGCTGGAACTCCATCATATTATGCTGGAGTTCCAGCATACTTATCCTAGAACTCCAGTATAATACGCAGGAGTTCAAATACTTATGCTGGAACTCCAGCATAATATATTGGCATATTTTCTGAGTTTTGAACGGTGTTTTCGCGCAGATTTATCTTTACATGAAAATGGCTAAATTTCGATTACTTTTGAAACTGGACTATTTTTGAACGATCACCTCTAAATTTGGCTATTTTTGAATTTCTCACGAAGTTAAGTGTCACATTTTGCTTTTTAAGGTCAAGTTGGACCATTTTGAACCAGTCTCTTATTTTATTAATAAAAACTAAAAGGTGTAAAATACTCTTTAAAATATTCATTAGAGGGACAACCCAGTTTTTCATATTACAAATAACGAGTTCCTTAAATTACTAAGACTTCCAATTAGCAGAAAGAAATTTTTGCTCGTTTAATAAACTGGATTGAGGGGGATGTTTAAGACTAAAAAATAAAAGATAAATAATTACAGTTATGGAATTTGAAGTTCTATGATTTTTCAGTAACTTTAATATTTATTGAGTACGTAGGTTAAGTAAAATTGAAATGAAATCTAAATTTAACTCATGATAAAACTTGGAGATTTTGGATCAGTCTCTTTTTTTTTTGTTGATAAAACTAAAAGGTGTCAAAGTACTCATTTAGAATTTTTTTCAGAAAGATACCTACTTTTTTTAATAAGAAATGAGTTTCTGAAATTTACTAACACTTACAATTAGCAAAAAGAAATTTATGCTTGTTCAATAGATCGGATTGGGTGAATATCTAAATAATGTGAAAAAAAAATATTAAACTAATTGGTGTAACGAGTTCAGTCCCCCCATTGGCGGCTTGAAGGAAAAGGCCAAAGGGAAGCAAAGGCTTAGTATAGGAAATGGGCTTAGAACACATAGGAACATACCGGGGCAATTGCGTCTATAGCCGTTTTTTGTGCCACATTTTAACCTGTGTCCGCTTTGCAAAAAAAATTGCAAGCGTACCTGCTTTTTCGCATAACTTCAGCACACGGGCTAAAGTAGCAAAGGCAATCACACAAAACTTCAGCATTTTACTAGCCGGGCCTGAAGTTCAGCTCTAGAGCTGAAGTTTTTGTTTTGTAACTCGCGAACTTCAGCTCTAGAGCTGAAGTTTTATTTTATAAGTTTTTGTTTAGTAACCGGGAAACTTCAGCTCTAAAGCTGAAGTTTGCCAGTTATAAAATAAAAACTTCAGCTCTAGAGCTGAAGTTCTGTGTTTTAACTAGGAAACTTCAACTCTAGAGCTGAAGTTTCTATGTTGTAACTAGAAAGCTGAAGTTTGCCAGTTATAAAATAAAAACTTCAGCTTTAGAGCTGAAGTTTTTGTTTAGTAACCTGGGAACTTCAGCTCTAGAGCTGAAGTTTTCAAGTTATAAAATAAAAACTTCAGCTCTAGAGCTGGAGTTTTCCTATTAATATTACATACTAGAGCTGAAGTTTTTGTTTAGTAACCCGGAAACTTCAGCGCTCTAGAGCTGAAGTTTCTCAGTTATAAAGGGAAGCTGAAATTTTTTAAAAAGTGCGTACGGATGCAAACAAAAAGACAAATCGGCTACAGGTTTGGGCGCCTCGTGCAATTTTTACAACATACTTACTTGGATGGGGTCAATGAATTAATAAGGCCCATGGCCTAGACTGGTGACCTCCATTGCACCATGGGAGGAGCATTTGTATCTATACCCGCTTTTTATGTCACATTTTAATTTGTGCTCGCTTTGCAAAAATAATTACAAGCGTGCCCGCTTTTTTGCATAACTTTAGCATACGGGGCTGAAGTAGCAAATGCAATCACGTAAAACTTCAGCATTCTAGTAGTCGGGCCTAAAGTTCAGCTCTAGAACTGAAGTTTTTGTGTTGTAACTGGAAACTTCAACTCTAGAGCTGATATTTTTTACCACATATTAATATTACATACTAGAGTTGAAATTTTTTTTACCACCTATTAATATTACATACTAGAGCTGAAGTTTCCAGTTACAACACAAAAACTTCAGCTCTTCAGCTCTAGAGCTGAAGTTTTTGTGTTGTAACTGGGAAACTTCAGCCCACCTATTAATATTACATACTAGAGTTGGAGTTTTTTTACCACCTATTAATATTACATACAGTTGCTTGTCTTGTATTAGCTTGTACCTCACTAGAAGAAACTAGTGCGATAACAAAGTAAATTATGTTTTGCTTAACTGGAAGTTAACAAAGTAAACTATGTTTTCCTTAACTGGAGTTAACTAAGTAAATTGTGTTTTTCTTAACTGGACATTATTGTCATTGAGATGAATGCAGGTTCTTGATGGTGCTTTGCTGGGATGTGTAGTGCCATATCTGTTGAGAAGCTCAATCTAGAGTTATCTTTATTATTTCCCTTCAAACAGTAAATATCAAAAGCTTCCGAGCTATTAAAGAGGGAATCAATGTCACTACGAGCCACACCAGCTTTGGCACTACACATCCCAACAATTCTCGAAGGGAAAAAAGAAAAGCTAAAAAATAAAGTAAGAACGTGAAAGGGTTGCTTTTGCACAACTTGTGATGTTGCTTTTATGCATATCGATCTCAATCTAGATCTTTGCTTTCTTCTGTTGAGGTACTGAAGCAGAGAAGAAAGGGACCTGAAGTTGTTTAAAAAATTGGTACAAGTTAAAAGTTTTTTTAAAAATAGGTATAGGTTAAATGGGGTGACCAAATAGGGCGCCCCGTGCAATTTTTACACCATGGGATGGGAGAGGAGCCCTCTTAAGATCGGCCACAATGGTCGATTTTACGTTCTAATTTTTGGTAGCGGGGACCTGTGTTCCCGTGACCCCTATCCAATTTCAAGTCCTAATTATTTTTTAGGCCCAATAACTAATGCGTGGAACTTGTAAAAATTGCACGGGGCGCCCTATTTGGGCGCCCCTTTTTAACCTGTAGCCGCTTTGTCTTTTTATTTGCATCCGTACCCACTTTTTAAAAAACTTCAGCTTACCTTTATAGCTGAGAAACTTCAGCTCTTACTAAACAAAAACTTCAGCTCTAGAGCTGAAGTTTTTATTTTATAATTAGAGCTGAAGTTTTCGGGTTACTAAACAAAAACTTCAGCACTAGAGCTGAAGTTTTTATTTTATAACAAGGAAACTTCAGCTCTAACTGAAGTTTTTATTTTATAACTGGCAAACATCAGCTCTAGAGTTGAAGTTTTTATTTTATAACTTGAAAACTTCAGCTCTAGAGCTGAAGTTTCCGGGTTACTAGCTGAAGTTTTTATTTTATAACTGGAAAACTTCAGCTCTAGAGCTGAAGTTTTTATTTTATAACTTGAAAACTTCAGCTCTAGAGCTGAAGTTTTTATTTTATAACTTGAAAACTTCAGCTCTAGAGCTAAAGTTTCCGAGTTACTAAACAAAAACTTCAGCTCTAAAGCTGAAGTTTTTATTTTATGACTGGCAAACTTCAGTTCTAGAGCTGAAGTTTCCCGATTACTAAACAAAAACTTATAAAATAAAATTTCAGCTCTAGAGCTGAAGTTTTTATTTTATAACTGACAAACTTCAGCTCTAGAGCTGAAGTTCGCGAGTTACAAAACAAAAACTTCAGCTCTAGAGTTGAACTTCAAGCCCGGCTACTAAAATGCTGAAGTTTTGTGTAATTGCCTTTGCTACTTCAGCCCCGTGTGCTGAAGTTATGTGAAAAAGCGGGTACGCTTGCAATTTTTTTTGCAAAGCGGGCACAAGTTAAAATGTTACATAAAAAACGGGTATAGATGCAAATGTCCCGTGGAACTTCCTGAGAAGTAGGCCCATTTGCATTTCCTTTTCAACGTATTTTTATGTGTTAAATCTAGCACTCTCTTTTAGCTTAGAGAAATTCAAAAATATGAGTTCCAGTATAATATATCGGTCCAGCATAATATGCCGGAAGTTCATACATAAGTGCTTCAATCTCTAGTATATTATGCTGGAACTTTCTACGTGTTGGAGCTCCAGCATAGTATGATGGAAGTTCATAAACAGGTGCACTGATCTCTGTTATATTATGCTGGAGCGGTCCCAGCAAAATAATGGTAATTTTTCAATAACTTTACAAATGCTGATATTTTTGAAAAACTAGTCCGAAAACTGGCTAGCCCGTGCTATTTGTCCCTTTTAGCCGGAATGGGATAATAGGTTGGCTGAGGGTCGGTCCAGGCCCAAACGAAAAGAACCTCTTTTATGCTTGTATTTTTTTTGTTTGAAATAATTTTGTAACAGTACCTCCCATAAATTTTAGGAATTTTTACGTACCTATACACTATTGAAAACTTTATTACCCTCCCTATTCAAGTTTCAATTTAGTTACCTCCTATATACAAATTTACTAATTATATATACTTTAGGAATTAAATGAGTATCCCTTTATATTAGGAATCAATTTTTCTCATCCTTATTCTCTCTCTCTCTCTCTCTATCTATCTCTCAATCCGTAATTCCAGTACTGTAGAGAAAAGAAAAAGAGAGCATCAATTTCACCATTGACAGCTAGTAAAAAACTTCATAAAACATTATTTGTTTGATTTGGGTGTTGTTGCAAATAATTGGGAATTCTCTCTTCGTCTCTCTTTATCTCTCAATCCTAATTTTAGTAATGTAAAGCAAAGAAAAAGAGAGCAGTAATTCCACCATTGACAATCATTAAAAAGCTTTGAAACTTTAAATTCGAATTTGAATTTTCAAAAATTATTATTTGTTTGGATTGAGTGTTGTTGCAAATAATTGGAAATATGGTTTGGAGTTTGTATCTCAATTTTGAGGGTGTTTTGGTAGAAATTAGACTTGATTTTGGCTGAATTTCATATTGAAACTCATCGAAGAAGAAGAAGAAGAAGAAGAAGACATGCCATACATTATACTGCAGAAATTGTAGTAAAGTTGTAGTAAAATTTTAGAAAAAATATATTCTGTTGTTTATATATATTTTTTATTTAAATATTATATGAAAGCTGAACAATATTGTATAAAAATTATATTTAAGTTGTATGATATTGTAATTGTATATAACTGGGTAGAAATAATGTATGAAAATTATAGATAAGTTGTATAATATATAATCACTTGTATGAAATTTATTTTTACTATGTATAAATCAGATACAAAATATACAAAAGACATATTATATAAAATTTGTATAAAAATTACATTTACGTGGTATGATATTGTAGTTATATATAACTAGATAGAAATAATATGAGATAACACCACAATAGTGTATAGGTATGGAAACACAGCAGAGTCTACAATTTTTTCGTAGCACCTTTTTTTTAAGCTTTCTTTTTTGTTTGTTTAGGATTTGTTTATTTTGAAATTAATCTGAGATTCATTACAGGCCTTTATAGTCGAAGTGGTTTACTGTAGTAAGAAGGGAGAGTTATAATTTGATGCACAAAAAACCTGATAGAGGTCTGTGCATGAACTTCTACGTATTCTCTATATGCTTTTTTCGTCTTTCTCTTGGTTCCTTCAATAACAAGATCTACTTTAGAAATATGGAGTACCATTTATTAGTCTTCTTTTTTGATTTTTTTTAATATTTGGTTTGGTTGATAAAGAAAGCTTCCAAATTTGTGAGGTAACGTGGCTGACGGGCTAAGCCCATCCCTTTGCTCCTTTCCAGATTTTTAGATTTCGATCACCACTGAAATATTGGGAAATAAAATATTGAATAGACGTAGGAAAAATAAATAAATCTAAAATGCATTTGTTTGGAGAGAAGAGGGGAGAGAGGAGAGAAAAAAGAAAAATGGTATAACTAAATCCCTGATTGAAGACATAAATAATAGATTGAGAGCTTTTTAAGGTGGATTGTAGTATATATTTTGTAACTAAAATGTGTTTAGGTCGGGTAAATACCAAAATATGAAAATTTTTCGTAATAAGATTTCAAATAGTTTATAGGAATGAAAAATTTCTATTTTTACGTGCCTATACACTATTGGAAACTTTATTACCCTTCCTACTCAAGTTTCACTTTAATTACCTCCTATATACAAAATTACCAATTATGTACATTTTTAGGATTTAAGGATAATTAATCAATTCCTACGATCACTCCCACTCCCCCCACGTTTCTCTCTCTATGTATCTCACCCCCTCCCCCTCACGTTTCTCTTTCCACATCGCACCCCCTCCCCTACGTATCTTGCACAAGAGAGCAGTAATTCCACCATTGATAGCCATTAAAAAGCTTTGAAATTTTGAATTCGAATTTGGGTTTTCAAAAAATTACTTGTTTGAATTGGGTGTTATTGCAAACAATTGGAAATTCTCTCTACGTCTCTCTCTATCTCTCAATCCTTAATTCCAGTAATGTAAAGCAAAGGAAAAGAGAGCAGCAATTCCACCATTGACAACCATTAAAAAACTTTGAGGCTCTGAATTAGAATTTGGGTTTTCAAAAATCATTATTTGTTTGGATTAGGTATTATTGCATACAATTGGGAATATAGTTTGAAGTTTATATCTCAATTTTGAGGGTGTTTTGGTGAAGATTAGACCTGATTTTGGCTGAATTTCAGATTGAAACTCGAAGAAGAAGAAGAAAAAGAAGAAGAAGAAGAAGAAGAAGACATGACATACATTATAGTGCAGAAATTATAGTAAAGTTGTAGTAAAATTGTAGAAAAATTATTTATTATTATTTATTATTTAAGTATTGTATGAAAGTTGAATAATATTGTATAAAAATTGTATTTAAATTGTATGATATTTTAGTTGTATATAACTGGATAGAAATATTGAATGAAAGTAGTCGATACATTGTAGATAATTTGTAGATAAGTTGTATAATATATAATTAGTTGTATGATTTTTTTTACTATATATAAATCAGATACAAAAGACATATTGTATAAACTTTGTATGAAAATTATGTTTAAGTTGTATGATGTGGTAGATGTATTTTACAAGTAAAAATAATGTATGAAAATTGTAGATAAGTTGTAGATTAGTTGTAAATAAATGTATGATGTATAATTAGTTATATGAAATTTATTTTTAGTATGTATGCAAGTTGTAGATACGTTATAAATAAGTTGTATATTATATAATTAGTTGTATAAAATTTAAATCCAGTTTACATGATGTTGTAGAGGTATCAAATTCTTGCGAAATTTCTTTTTTAATTCGTATGTTATTGTACCATACAAATTTATCTTCTTTCTGTTCTACTTAAGCTTCAACACCAACTAATCTCAAGATCATTGTTATATATGTCGTGTTTGCGATATTCAGCATTCACTTTTTTGCACTAAATTATTTGTCTGAATTTTTTTTTCCATCTAGAATTTCAAACTCCTTATAATGTGTCGAGCTGATATGCAGAGCCCTTTCGTCACCTTGCGCTGAATGTGTATGATGCACATGTAATTTAGAAATGCTGGGTGAACTTCAGGTTTGGAGATTAAAGTAAAAAATCATGTAACCTAGGAAAAGGTCTCGAAAGGGGAAGTGAAGTTTGAGAGATAAAATTGGGGCCTAATTCTTGAGATTCAGTGGATAATGTTTGACTCAAAAGATGTTTTAACTCTTTTTAAGTAAATTAATCAAAGATGAAGGGATAAATTCTATTGATACCCAATTTTTCACTATGTATTTTTATACCCCAAAAAATGCTTTCAAATAGCATTCATATGCATATATAAGCATCCCTAAAGGTTTTAGTATTTTTCCCAATTTTTTTTAAAATTTTTAGAATTAATTTATTTTCTATTTTAACAGTATAAAACCTCAATAATTATTTCAAAATTATCATTTTTGTGAGTCGGTTATTTTTCATCATTATATTTACACCAAATATGATTAAGGTGATTTTTGCATATTTTTTATAAATTTATTCGATATTTTTTGAGCTAAATTGTTCAAAATTGCAATTATAGCCTATGCTATAATTAACCGTGTTTTATAATTATAAAATTGCTCCAGATATTTTTAAATTAATGTTTATGTATGTTATCAATTAGTACCGTATTTTTAATTTGTTTTAAAATTATTTTTAACTATTTTAACTAATTAAAAAAGGGAAAAGTGGCTATTCAAAGGCTAGCCTATTTCTATTTCAATTATAACCACATTTGACCCCAAATTAACCCCAATTAAATGACCCAATTACCCGACCCATTTCCAAACCCACCCGGCCACCGTTTTAATCCAGGCCGTTGATCATTTTGATCAACAGCCACGATCTCCCCATTCCTTTTTTAATTTCACAACACCCCTAAACCCTACTTCATTTACTCAAATCAGCCGCCCCTAGAATCCCTTCGTCTCAAACTCTCTCTAGCCTCCCTCCGAAACCCTAGCCCCACTCCGTTGGTTTCCACCTTGTTTCACCGGAATCAATGGCGTCCCAAGCCCTGGGTAGCCTATACTCACCCTCACGTACCCCCATACCCCTGTTACTAGAAGATTCAAGGTTCGAGCTTGAAGTTCTTCGCTCAGATCTCCGCCGATTCGAGTGTTACGGCCATCTCCGGCTCAACTCCGGCATATCTTAGCCCTATGAGTCCATCTCTGACTCATTCGACTCGGAGCAGACCCTTTTTCTAGGCCTCTCTCACTTCTAGGGTTCTTCTGAAACCCTAGCCTCCCGAGGTTTTCCTATTTTCTCTAGATCTGCTCTAGATCCATGTTTATTTTAAGGTTTTCAAACGATTTCTTAAATCTCTTTCAAAATTTTGCTTTCAAAACTGTTCATCTTCTCCGACTTAGGGTTTCTTCAATTTTACCTGTTCTACTATGTTTCGTATATGTTTCTTTTACTGTATTTGCTCTACCATGGCTCCTATGTGCTCCTACTGTGATTCCTACATGTTTTCTTCTACTATGCTTTCTTCTACCGATCCTTATGATTCCTTTTACTGTATTTTCTTTCACCATGTTTTCATAAAATTTTATTTTTAGTTCCTGTGGGTTTTTCTGAACGTATTCTTGCCTGATTTATTTGCTTTCATCTCTACACTCGATTAATAGCAGAAACCCTAGAATTCGGGGGTTTTCAGTCGAGTTTTTCAGACCACTTGTATGTGATTTTGTCTGCTTTGTCTTCTCTGAGTTAATCTGATTTTAAAAAAAAACCCTAATTTTCGAACTCTCTTTGTTTCTCTATTTGATTCTGATGATTCCGGCTAAGCTTTGCAAGACCTTTCATATGACTTTTTGCATGCCATTCGATGTTTCTCCTTACTTAATAGTTCCCTACTCACTAATTTTGGTCGCATGACACTTTTCTCTGTTTTTAATCCAGCCTCGCATGTTCTAAAACTCATGCACTATTTATATGTAGATTTTTCCTCTCCAAACAACCTTTGATTTTGGGTACTGATCTCAGACTGACATTGTGTGAACTTGATTGATTCTTTCCTTGTCTAAATTGAACCTTCCTATCCCCTTATTTTCTGACTTAGTTCATTATTGATTTTGAATCTTTGATTCCCCGAATTACTATGTACTAGTTGATTTATTCCTTGCCTTATTTACTTAAACCGTGTGTTTTAAACTTTTCCTTATGAATCTGCCCCTTATTTGCATACTGTACATGATATGCTACTTGATTCCCTTTTCTTAAATAACTCCAGTCCTTTACTGTTCAAATTTGAACTCCCTGATTAAAGGAATTCCCTTCTACTGATTGTTTTCTGATTGATACTCGATTATTTTCTTTCCTTGCTTGCCTGCCTGACTTCAAGTATAAATACATGCTCCTCTCTTCACTCCATCATATAAAAAAATAAAATTCTGACTGAAAATAAAATCAGAATTCACATCTTTATCTTGAAATATTCTTTACTACTACCATTACAACTCTCTATTTTTCTATACCACTACTGAGCATTCTGCATCTTGATAACTATGATTTTTACATGATTTATACCCCTTCTTACCTAAGCTTTGTGCATAAATTGATATAGATTAGTCCTGAATTGCTTACAAGTTGCGCTTGATTGCAGGTTTGAGTGACTACATGATAAAAATTACAAATCGGCTCAGGAAGGAGTGAAATCTGCCAAACGTCAAGAGATGAGCTAAAGTGGGAATTAAATGACCTGTGCGGACCGCAACCTTTTGTCATGCGGCCGCACAAGAGGATTCTGCAAGTAACCAAGTCCAGGCAAGCCCAGCGTGGTCCGCACTGTATTGCCACGCGGACGCGCAGGTAATGATCAGAGAACCTGCAAGTTGGACATAATTCCATGCGGACCGCATCCATTTCTACGCGGTCCACAATGATGAAGAAACAGAAGTTCAGAATACAAGGCATAATCCCACGCGGTTGCACACCATTTCTATGTGGTCCGCGTGGGTGAATGATCAGAGAGTCAACACTGGAGAAAAATCAACTGTGCGGCCGCGCATCATTTCCACGCGGTCCGCGTGACTCAACCTACGTGGCCGCATGGCATTTCTAGGCGATCCGCGTTCCAAGATCCAGTAGCTCAAAAATTGAAGGCCAGTTACCCTACGCGGCCGCATGTCATTTCTATGCGATTCGCGACAGACCCTCAGGGGTATTTTTGTCCGATTTTTCCTGTGTAGAATAAATAGCATATTTTACTTTTTTAGGTTAACTTCTTTTACACTGTACGAGCAGCTGAGCACGAGGCAACATTTATTGGCCTATTTTGGGTTATTTTCCTTAGATTTTAACGTGGAATTAAGTGTATTAAATTTGTAGTTCATGTTTATGTCAATTTCTTCTATTATTTCTTCAATTTCTACTTCTTCCATGTCTAGCTAAACCCATTAGCTAGGGTTGTGGCTCAATCCTAGTGTGGGTAATTAATGGGTGTTTTTGCTTAATGTTTGGATGATATTGGGTGTTTGGTTTTGGGTTGATTGTATGTTTTCATTTAGATTTTGTGGTTGCAAACACTAAGTCTAGCTTAGTGGGTTTTGACTCTTCTTGAGAAAGAGAGTCTATGACCTCTCAATCAACCCAACAAGAATTTGGGATGGACCCATGAGAATGGTAGTCCCAAGTAACGGGTTAAACCTTGAGAGAGTAATTACCCAACTTGAACCTTAAAGTTGCTCGGGCAAATTAGCCTACCCAATTGGTCTCGAGAGAGTCAATTGGGCAAAATCACTCTCTCTACCGAGAGGTGTGAGAGTGAGTACTAAAGTGCAACGGTTATCCAATTTTCCCTTAACTATCATCCTTGCATAAGCATTATATACCCGTTAATTATTCACCTAGGCTAGTGCTACAACCCTAGTGTCTTCTCCTTATCGCATACACCTTAGAATTACAATTTAGCAGAATCTAGTTCAAAATTGTAGTTAATATATTTAGTTGATAAACAAAGAAAATAAAAAATGTTAGAAGTCAAATTAGAAGCTAAAACACTTTCTTAGTCTTCACAAATACTTGACTCCCATAACTAGCTCCCTGAGGAAATTGACCCCGAAAACCACTATCGGGTAAAAGTTGTTAGCGCCCACTCGTCCTAAGGG
>MU708481.1:11309-90659 GCA_026770625.1 Nicotiana glauca
CTTGAAGCTAGGGAGACAGAGATTAGCGCTTTTAGGCAGGGTGCTCCCCCAAGGTCTGAGGACGCGGTTCGACCTCCGGAGCTTTCCTCATTCTGCCCCCCGTCTAATCAGAATGCACGCCGCAATGCGTATGAGATGTGGATTTTTGCGGAAGCCATACTTGAAGTATATAGCGAGTTTCACGCTGCGGGTCGGGCGACAGAGGAGGAGGTCCAAGCGTGACGGAGTGAGGCTCGCGCCGCCCGTGAAGCTTGCAGGTATAACTTTGACTCCCCTGACCAGGAAGGCTACCCTTTGGAGGACATCGACCATCTAGACTCCGACTCCTGGTATAACGATGTTTATTGCCCAGGAGGCAACGTGTAGGGTGGCGAGGAGCCTTGAATTTGTACATGTTTTGTTGCACTTTCTCTTTTTCTTTTTGGAATATAATGGGGCCCTTTCGCGGGGTTAAATGTGAATACATTTTTGCTGTGATATATAAACTTTATTTTGGTCGTTGTTCTTTTTTGATCGTCTTTTTTTGTTTCTTTTCTTTCCTTTTTTGTCTAAAACTTCATCGTGACTTTCGTGGGTTCGAAATAATTTTGACAGTTTTAGCCAATATGACATTACTTTGACTGTCGTCAAAGTGTTATCCTTCGTGGTCGAACTGGGTCGAACCTTAATGTCGGTAACCTTAGCGAATAGGATGGTACTTCGACTATCATCAAAGTGTTATCCGTCGTGGTCGAACTGGTCGAACCTTAATGCCGATGACCTTATCCAATAGGATGGTACTTCGACTGTCGTTGAAGTGTTATCCGTCATGGTCGAACTGGGTCGAACCTTAATGTCAATGGCCTTAGCTAAGAGGATGTAACTTTGACTTTCGTCGAAGTGTTATCCGTCATGGTCGAACTGGGTCAAACCTTAATGTCGATGGCCTTAGCCAATAGGATATAACTTCAACTGTCGTCGAAGTGTTATCCGTCGTGGTCGAATTGGGTCAAAACTTAATGTGGATGGCCTTAGCCAATAGGATGTAACTTCGACTGTCGTCAAAGTGTTATCTGTCATGGTCGAATTAGGTCGAACATTAATGTCAATGGCCTTAGCCAATAGGATGTAACTTCGATTGTCGTCGAAGTGTTATCCGTCATGGTCGAATTAGATCGAATCTTGGTGGCGATGGCCTTAGCCATTTACATAATGGAGAGAATGGCCTTAGCCGTTTTCATAATGGAGTAACTAGCCTTAGCTATTTACATAATGGAGAAAACTTTGTACAATGGAGAGTTCTTTAAAACGTAGAGTTTTGCCCATAAATTGGAGATTTGACTAGTGTAGTCCCTTTTGTTATATCGGCCCGGTGACCGTGTCAACTGGTCGATGTGATAAACTTGCTCTCATATACCACTAGGTGTCCCCTCTACCGCCTCGTTAAAAACCTTCCTAAGAAAAACCAATTGGGACAAAACTCGGGTAAGGGAAAAAGAGTACGACTCGGGAGACGCCTTTCAGAAGTTGAAGTATTTGAGGTGGACGATGTTCTAGTTGTTTTGGAGTGTTTTTCCCTCCATTGTTTCTAACTAGAATGCTCCTTTATTCACTGCTGTTGTGATTTTATATGGTCCATCCCAGTTGGTACCCAATTTTCCTTCACTCGGGTCTTGTGATGCCAATGTTTTGGCTTTGAGGACGTAATCGCTCACTTTGAGTGGTCTTATTTTGGCCTTCTTGTTGTAATACCTTTCAGCCTGCTGTTTTTGGGCCGTCATTCTTATGTGGGCCATGTCCCTTCGTTCTTCAGCTTCATCCAGGTCTTGAAGTATGTTTTCTTCGTTCTCTGCCCCGTTGGTATGTGAATATCTCAGGCTTGGCTCCCCAATTTCAACGGGTATGACTGCGTCAGTTTCGTAGACCAATGAATACGACGTTTCTCCAGTGCTAGATTTGGATGTAGTCTGATATGCCCACAACACTTCTGGTAGTAATTCTGGCCAGAGCCCTTTAGCTTCTTCGAGTTTCTTTTTCAGTATGTTCAATATTGTTTTGTTGGAAGACTCGGCTTGGCCGTTGGCGGCGGGATGATATGGAGTGGAGAGTATCCGCTTAATGTTCCATTTCTCGAAGAACTCAGTTGTCTTTTTTCCGATGAACTGGGGGCCGTTGTCGTAGCTGATTTCTTTAAGGATGCCGAAGCGACATATGATGTTTTTCCATATAAAGGTGACAACTTCTTGCTTGCGTATATTTGCATATGCATCTGCTTCCACCCACTTAGAAAAGTAATCAGTCAAAACTGGAAGAAATCGTACCTTTCTTCGTCCCGCTGGTAGGGGACCGATTATATCCATTCCCCACTTGATGAAGGGCCAAGGCGAGGTGACTGAGTGGAGGAGCTCTCCTGGTTGGTGTATCATGGGGGCGTACCTTTGGCACTGCTCACACCTGCGGACGTATTCTGCTACCTCTTTTTTCATAGTGTCTAGCAATAACGGTCTCGAATGATGCAGCGGACGAGGGTGCGATTACTTGTATGAGCGCCACAATGGCCTTCATGCACCTTTTCTAATACTTGTCTCGTTTGGTGCGGCCCAAGGCACTTAGCGGAGGGGTACGCCAAACGTCCTTTTATAGAGTTCATGATTTATCAGGCTGTATCGGGCGGCTTGTACGCAGAGTTTTTTGGCTTCTTTCTTGTCGTGTGGGAGCGTCCCGTCTTGCAGATAGGATACAAACTGGTTGCGCCAGTCCCAAGTAAGGTTTAAAGAAAGTACCTCAACGTGATCGACGGCCGAATGGAGGAGCGTGACAACACTTTCCTTGCTGATGTTCTTGGTGGCCGCGACTAGTTTTGCTAAGAAAACTGCCTCGACATTTTTTGCCCTGGGGATTTGTTCGAAGCGGCATTCATCGAATTCAGGCATCAGCTTGTGGATTTTCGATTGGTAATTTACTAGCCTTTATTCTTTGATTTGGTAAGTCCTGGTGACTTAGTTTACTACGAGTTGTGAGTCGCAGTGGAGGGTGAGTTGTCCTGCAATCACAGCCTCATACTCGGCCTCATTGTTAGTCATCTCGGGGCATCGTATGGACTGGCGAATTATTTCGCCCGTGGGGACTTCGAGGACGAGTCCCAGTCCCGATCCCGAGGCATTGGCACCACCGTCAGTGTAGAGAGTCCAGTGGTCAGTGTTAGTGGAAGCACAAAGGGCCTCCAGTTCTGCCTCTGGCAGTATCTCCGCGCTGAAGTCGGCAATAAAGTCAGCAAGTACCTGTGGCTTAATGGCAATTCTGGGATGATAGGATATGTCGTGCTCGCTGAGCTCTATGGCCCACCTAGCGAGCCTACCCGAGAGCTCAGGCTTAAGTAGGATGCTTCTCAAGGCTAAGGTCGTTATTACTTTTATGGGGTGGAACTGGAAATAGGGTCTAAGCTTTCATGAAGCTACGACCAGTGCTAGAGCTAACTTCTTGAGGTGTGGATACCGTGTTTCAGCATCCACTAAGGTTTTGCTAATATAGTAAATAAGAGATTGCGTACCTTTATTTTCACGTACCAAGACTGCGCTGACAGCAACTTTGGACACGGCCATATATACTAGCAGGCACTCGCCCGGGTTCTCTTTGACCAGTAACGGTGGTGACGATAGGTAAGCTTTCAATTTTCTCAGGGCCTTTATGCATTCTTAGTTCCACTATAAACCGTGATCCTTTCTCAGTAGGTTGAAGAACTTATGGCATCTGTCGGAGGGCCAGAGATGAATCTTGATAGGGCGGCTATTTGCCCTGTTAATTTCTGTACTTACCTCTTGTTGTTCAAAGTCTCAGGTATTGCTTCTGTTGCTTTGATCTGATCCGGGTTGACTTCGATACCTCATTCTGATACGAGGAAACCCAGGAATTTTCCCGAGTCCACTCCGAAGGCGCACTTTTCAGGGTTTAGCTTCATCCCGTATTGTCTTAGTATCTCGAAGGCTTATTTTAAATGATCGATGTGATCCTCTTTCTTTTCCGACTTTACTAGCATGTCATCGATGTAAACCTCCATGGTCTTGCCAAGCTGTTCCTTGAACATTTTGGTGACCAATCTTTGATACGTTTCTCCTGCATTTTTGAGCCCGAATGCCATCACCTTATAACAATACGTCCCTTGGTGGGTGATGAAAGTTTTTTCTTGATCTTTTTCGGCCATTAAGATTTGGTTGTAGCCGGAGTAGGCATCTAAGAAACTTAGCAGTTCATGCCCGGCAATTGCGTCTATCAACTGGTCGATGTGGGGTAATGCGAATGAGTCCTTTGGGCATGCCTTGCTCAGGTCGGTGAAGTCCACACACATTCTCCATTTCCCGTTCTTCTTTTTAACCATGACGACATTAGCGACCCATTACGGGTACTTCGATTCTCTGATGGAACCGTTGGCTAGTAATTTGTCCACTTCTTCACTGACCGCCTCGTTGATTGCAGCGTTGAATTTCCTCCTCATCTGCCACACGGGCGGGTATAGTGGGTCGACGTTCAGCTTATGAGTGGCGATGTCTTTTGGGATTCCCGGCATATCTGAATGGGAGAAGGTAAATAAATCTGTATAGTTAGTTAAAAATTGGTGGTACTTACTTGGGTCGCAGAGACTGTGCCCGATGTAGGCTTTCTTTGAGCTGTCGGCATCATTCGGTTGGACCGGGTCGAGGTCTTTGACCGTTGCTTTGCATGCTTCTACGATTTTTTGGGTCTTTGATGGCTTCTGTCGTCGGGTTGGCTTTAGCCCCCGACACGGCTGATTGCTATGCTTTTGCACTTGCTCCTTTCATCTGTTTGGTGTATGTACAGTCTTGGGCTATCCGGTAGCATTCCTGAGCAGTGTGTGGCTCGCCTCAGATGCTGAATACTCCCCATGGGGTAGGGAATTTGATCACCTGGTAGAAGCTCGAGGGGACTGCCCGCATGGCGTGTATCCAAGGGTGCCCTATGATGGCATTGTAAGCCGTTTCCTGGTTCATCACATGGAATATGGTTTCTAGCGTAACTCCCCCTGCTACGACTAGCAACGATATCTCTCTGGAGGTCCGCTCCACTACATTATTAAAACATGTTAGTGTTATGTAACGCGGTATTATCTTATCTTCGTGTCTCATTTGCATGAGGGCTCTTGGATGGATAATACAAGCGCCGCTTTCGTCGTCTACCATGATTCTCTTGACATCAGTATCGGCGATACGCAAAGTTATAACTAAAGCATCATAATAAGGAAAAGACAAACCGTTGGTATCAGACTTATCGAAGGTGATACTATCTTTGAAGTCGTCATACCGTTCATGTGCGATTGTGCGTTTCAGTTTGTGTGTGGTGGTGAACTTTACGTGGTTGATTGTTGAGTCGTGGCTGCCACCGACGATCATATTTATGATGTGTGCTAGAGAAGGTGGTTTCGGTGGTCCTTGGGATTGATCTCGTCCTCTGGTGAAGTTGGTCTTTCCCTTGATGCTAAGAAGGACTTTCAGGTACCCTTGGTTTAGCATCCTGACTACTTCTTGTCGTAGACCTCTGCAATCTTCGGTCTTGTGTCCACTTTCCTGATGGAATTCACATAGGACGTTCGATCCCCTTGGGCTAGGGTCTGATTTCATTTTCTGCGGCCACTTCACCTTTGTGCCCAGCTTCTCCAGTGCGTACACTATTTCTGAAGGGGACACGTAAAAGTTATGGGCAAATAATAAAGGAGGCATACCTCTTTCATTCCAGAGTGGGATGACATGTCGTTGTACTGCATCTGGGTGCCTTGGAGGGGGTGGATTGGAGGTCCTGACGTAGGGCTGATGTCTTTCTTTGTTGAAGCGTGAGGGTTGTTCCCGTCGTCCATCGTTGCGTCGATCCCTTCTTTCTTCTGATTGTATCATCATTAGCCGTTGGGTTGTCCCATTAAGATCGTCCTCATCCGCTCTTACTTCAGCACAGTTGGCATTGTAGATCTCTTCCCATGTGCTGGGGGATATTTCATGATTCGGCTTAGCATCTTCTTGGTCTCTCTTGAACCATCTCTGTTCAGCCCGTTTTGGAAAGCCGCGACTGCCATGACTTCCAATATATTTGGCAGACTCATTCTTACCTTGTTGAATTTGGCCAAGAAATCCCTGAGTCCCTCACCTATTATTTGCTTGACGGCAAAGATGTCGTTGACCCTAGCTTCGGCCTTCTTCGCTCCTGCATGAGCGGTGGCGAATTTGTTTGCCATTTCTTCAAACGTCGATATTGTCCTAGCTGGCAGTTGAGAGTACCACGTTAAGGCCCCTCCTGTCAATGTTTCTCCAAACTTCTTCAGCAGTACGGATGGTACTTGTTCTTTTGACAAATCGTTGCCTTTCATAGCGGTCACATAATAAATCAGATGATCCTCGGGATCCATAGTCCTGTCATATATTCTTAAGTATGGTGGCATATTGAAGGTTTTTGGATTGGGTGAGGGGCAGCCTCCTCACTATACGGTTGTTCGACGAACCATCCTATGTCGTGCTTTGGCAGTAGCTTAGGGGCACCAGGAATTTTGTCTACTCTTTCCTGGTGCTCTTTCATTTGATCACGGAGCGCTTTGTTTTCATTCTCCATCTATTCCATTTTCTTGAGGATGGTTGCAAGTGCACCATCGCTGGTGTTAGTATCGACATGAGTGTTGCTTGCCCGTACGGTACCGAGTTCACCAGTGGCAGTAGTGATATCTGTTGACGGCGAGTCCCTGGTATTCCCTTGAGGCGATTTTTTGAGAAAATTACTTAGAGTGTTTGTCAACCATTCTTCCAGTAGCTTCTTAACTACCGGCGGTGTTTCTTTGGCGGCAGATGTAGAAGCCCCTTTCTCCTGCAGAATTGTTAAATCTTCAAGTGAAGAGGGCGAGATCTTCTCATTTGGCGCATTACTGGGCGTTGTGCCCGTGATATTTTCTCTACCGGCCTCATTGAGAGGGACTATGAGGTTGGTTGCAACATCTGCTATTGTCTTCATCCTTGCTTCTCTTTCTGCCATCTATCGGCTTCTATGGAGTATGAAGAACGGTGACCGTTGTTTTTTGGTATCCTAGGTATGAACTATGATTTCGATTGCCGAAATCCCCATAGACGGCGGCAAATTATTTGACCCAAAAGTTTTCAAATACTTTCCGAGCAAATCAATCAAAATAAATCAAGGGTAAATCGTAATCGAAGATAATAATACCGTAGAATATGTGATACGTTCGTTCGTTTTTAGTCTCAATGCATGAAAGAGATTCAAAGATCAAGAGAGTGATTTGGAGAGAGAGAGAGTAGAGAGATCAAGAGAAGTTCAATAATCATTATCTGCCCTTTACAATCTTAGGATCCCCCTTATATATTAAGGGGCCCTCCTTCTTATATTAAAATAAATAGAAACTAAATATATACTCTTGAAGGGACGTCGGAACCTATGGTGTCATGTCTCCTAACGCTACTAAGTCGTATCTCTGCCCTGGTTAGTGCACGCTTGTCGGTTACCCATGCCGACGCAGAGATGTGATTGGTCAAATTCGACCCCATACAAGAAGCATACCTGATTATAGAGTTTTATGTAATGACCCGCCATGTCATCATGCCCCATAAGCGACATTTGGCATATATTAATGCCATGTGGAAGTTTACATAAGAAGAAGACTAGCATTTTATCACACCTCCTTTTTCACCTACTACACCCCGGAAGGGTAGTACAAGGGAGTTATTTCCAACTTGAAGTAACAATCGAAACGAGATTCATTTTATTAAAAATTCAGAGTCGCCACTTGGGAGATTTATGGTGTCCCAAGTCACCGGTTCAAATCCCGAATCGAGGAAAAGATTGACTCTGTACAGTCCGTTAACCAGAAATCCAGGTAAGGAATTCTGTTAATCCAGGAGAAGTTGTTAGGCATTCCCGAGTTCCGTAGTTCTAGCACGGTCGCTCAACTGTCATATTTGGCTTAAATTATCTAATTTGAAACAATTATGAACCTATATGCAAATTTTGACCTTAACCGCTTTTATTCATTTTTTAAGAGAATTGCAACGCTATTAAAACATGTATCGAACCATGTCACATAAATGCACCCGCGGTTTTTGACGTATTTCAACATCGTTGAGATTTGAATTTGGGTCACATAAATGTGTACCCGAGTTTAAGAAGGTAAAATTATTTAAATAATGCGCCTAAAGCAGCTAACGCATTATTAACTTTGCGGGAGGCCATGGAAGTTTGCTAAATGGCACATCCCAAGTTCTAAATATTGAACTAAAGCTAATTTAAATGAGGGTCACGCAATTATCACTTTTGTCTGGCATAGTGCTCCTTGAATTATTCTAACTAAGTTGCTAACTTAACTTATGAAGGCCATAAATTGCTGCGAACTAAGCGATGTGGCTCACCTCAACTATTTAAAGAAAATTAATTGTCCAAACACTAATGGGCAATGATTTTACTATGGCTTAAAAAAAATAACTGATGGCTCGAAATTAATGATTAGGCCTAAACACATAGCAGTCAAATGCTAACAGACCATACAAACCAACCTAAATGTTATTATTATTACCAACCAAAACACTTCTTTCACCTATGTCCATTTCAAACAAAATTGATACTAAACAGAAGAATCCAAACGCTCTAGGCTTCAGTCTCATATTATAATACATCATTCATGACCAATATACTAATCAAATATCTCTAGAGCTACATATTACAACCATAGATGAGATTGAAGAAAAAGGAAATAAAATTCAATAATAATAACACCAGTTTATCATATTTACAAGTCTAAACTCCATATTACACTTAGGTGATATCCATAATGTTGAAAATACCTGGAAATAGAAGGAAACAAAAGCAGTGCAAGATCAGTAGCCAGCAGCAGCAAAAGGCAATGGAATAGTGTTGAAATCAGCTAACTAAACCCAAGGGAATTCAAATTGAAACAACAACTAGACATTACTCCACACAAACAAGCTCAAGCCAAACTTTATAAACCCCCAAAAAAACAATCAAACCATCTCTTCAAACAGGTACAGATTTCAACTTCTTTTTTTTTAAAAGATTCTGGTTAGTGAAGAGAACCAGAAGATCAGCACTAGACAGGACTTTTGAACAGTTTTTCACAAAGAGAATTCATGGAAATCAGTGTTTTTCTTTTAAGTTTTCCTTTTTCCAGATTGTTTTTTTAATCTCCTAACTCTTTGTATTTTTCCTCTTTAACTCTCATAAACTCTATATCTTTCCTCTCTCAAACTCTATCTTTTTAAGTATTTTTCCCTCTTTAACTCTCATAAACTCTATCTCTTTCCTCTCTTAAACTCTATCTTTTAAAGTATTTTTCCCTCTGTTTTTTTTTCTTCCTCTATCTAAAGAGAGGTTATTTATAGGGGATTTTGAGATAGGAGGGGACCTAAATTAGTGGGCATGAAAAGACATAAATCAGTGGGCATGATAAGACATAAATTAGTGGGCATAATGGGACATAAA
The DNA here is from genome assembly GCA_026770625.1 of Nicotiana glauca. NCBI lineage: Eukaryota > Viridiplantae > Streptophyta > Magnoliopsida > Solanales > Solanaceae > Nicotiana > Nicotiana glauca. The sequence continues at coordinate 20,784 of MU708481.1, forward strand.
TTAATGGGCATGATGAGACATAAATTAGTGGGCAGGATGGGACATAAATTAGTGGGTTAGTGTGAGGGAAATGAATGTAGTGTATAATATATATACATGTACAACTCCATTAATAACTACATAATAAATTTAATAGAATAATAGTAATTAAATTGATGAGATGTAAAAAAATAAAAAATAAAAAAACGGAATCTAAATACTACATTTTTTAATTTTTTTATCTATTTGTTATTTTTATCTAATTAAATCTATCTACACATCTTTTTTCCATATTTTAGTTAAATATGACTTAACTAATTAATTAATTATAACAGAAGTTAAAAAAATATAAATAACAAAAATAAAAAAAAAATATGTTAGACAGGAAAAAAAAAATTTTGGACAAAAATAAATATTAAAAGAATGCACAAAATATAAATAAAAATGCAAAAAAATTAAAATAAATAAATAAATAAAAATAAAAAATGCAGAAAATTATATACATAACGAGAATAAAATGCGAAAATTATAAATGGATAAAAAAATTAAGGAAGGTGGAAATTAAATAACAAAATTACATGGGTCTAACCATGAAAAAAATCCTCAAATCAAGATTCTCGTCTTGGATCTAAGATCCTTGATGGGAGATCTTGATCGGAGGATTCTTTAACGGCTAGGAAGATGCACAAAAAAAGAAGAAGGTATATCTTGGGTTTTGGCCTTTTTAGATCTAAGATCTACGGATTTTGATTGGGTTTTGGAGAGTTTGGCTGATAAGATGAGGTAGAGGAGGAGAAGATTGTGTGAATTTGAGGGATTTTAGAGGTAGGCCACTGCCGAAAAAGAATTTCGATGGGTGGCGCCACCGTGGAGGGGGCGACAGTGGCGGCAACGACGGCGGCGGTGGAGGGAGAAGAGGGAAGTAGAGAGGTTTTGAGTTTAGAGAGATGTGAGAGATGTGAGAGAAGTGGAAGAGTGAAGAGTTTAGAAGTGAGTGGGGTGGAGGTTTTTGAACAGTTTTTATATTAAAAATGGATGAATTCTGGACCATTGGATCTACTAGAGATCAACAGTCAAGATTGAGTGTGGAGATGGGGTGGATCAGATTTTTTTAAGGTTTGGGCTTGTTTTTTTTTTTTTTTTGGATTTTTGGGTTAAGTTTAGGATTGGGCTAGGAGTGGGGAGATGGTGTGGATCAGATTTTTGGGTTAAGTTTAGGATTATTTTTAATGGAAATTAAATATGCACAATAATGCAAATAATTAATAAAATTCTACGAAATTCCTATAAAATTTCAAAAATTGGAAAAAATTATTTTTTGATATTTTATGGGAGTAATTCATATAGGGAAAAAATCACGTGCTCACAGCTGCCCTTCTTTGCTCGGAAACACGAAGAGTTTTCAGGCAAAGATAAGTGAGGGGATACGAGCGATTTTTGCCCGTTTGAATACTCTGTGTGAAGCATTTTGAAAGAATTGACCGCACCCTGCTTCAGAGGTTTCCTACATATTCTTAGCTAAAAAGGAATCAGGCTAGTGTAGTTCGGGAAGTTTTGGTAGCTGGAACTACCATGAAGCTGTGATCTTACTATTGTTGCTGCTGCTACTGACTGCTGACCTCCTTATTACACCATGCTAAAAGAAAAATAAAGAAACTAGATTGAACTATAGCCTATGAATTACAAAGACTTATTCTTGGACTTGTTCTGCGACCGTTGGTGCCATGTCGACTTGTATTTCCCTACAACAATTCTTTTGTTGCTGCCTTGCACCGAATTCGTGTGATGTTCTCCCCGTTCTTCAGGCGGGTACTTGATTTCTAATCCTTTAAACGTCTTTCTCTGATCATTATTATCCTCATCTGTTATCCAGGCGGGCTCCTGACTTCAAAACTTGAAATGTATTCCTCTGTTCTCCAGGAGGGCTCCTGACTTCAAAACTTGAAATGTATGCCTCTGTTCTCTAGGCGGGATCCTGACTTCAAAACTTGAAAGGTACACCTCTGTTCTCCAGGCGGGCTCCTAACTTCAAAACTTGAAATGTATTCCTCTGTCTCCAGGCGGGCTTCTGACTTCAAAACTTGAAATGTATGCCTCTGTTCTCCAGGCGGGCTCCTGACTTCAAAACTTGAAAGGTACACCTCTGTTCTCCAGGCGGGCTCCTCACTTCAAAACTTGAAATGTATGCCTCTGTTCTCCAGGCGGGCTCCTGACTTCAAAACTTAAAAGGTAGACCTCTGTTCTCCAGGCGGGCTCCTGACTTCAAAACTTTAAAATGTACACCTCTGTTCTCCAGGCGGGCTCCTGACTTCAAAACTTAAAAGGTACACCTCTGTTCTCCAGGCGGGCTATTGACTTCAAAACTTGAATTGTATGCCTCTGTTCTCCAGGCGGGCTCCTGATTGCTAAAACTTGAAATGTATGCCTATGTTCTCCAGACGGGCTCCTGACTTCTAAACTTAAAAGGTATGCCTCTGTTCTCCAGGCGGGCTCCTGACTTCAAAACTTTAAAAGGTACACCTCTGTTCTCCAAGCGGGCTCCTAACTTCAAAACTTTAAAAGGTACACCTCTGTTCTCCGGGCGGGCTCCTGACTTCAAAACTTTAAAAGGTACACCTCTATTCTCCAGGCGGGCTCCTGACTTCAAAACTTAAAAGGTACGCCTCTATTCTCCAGGCGGGCTTCTGACTTCTTTGACTTTAAAATGTCTTCGTTTGTTACTTGACATTGTTTTCCCTTGCATCTTGAACCATTTTACCTTGAAACTTAAATTGTCTTTCTTCGAAACTGCTTTCCCTTTAAAACTTGAGTTGTCTTTCTCTCCCTTGAAACTTGAGTTGTTTTGCTCTCCCTTGAACCTTGAGTTGTCTTCCCTGTTCTGTCTGGTGTTTGCCTTTCCTTGCGGTGGGTTCCTCTGAAACAACCGAGATTTTTTGCCCTTGTTTTAATCAAAGAAAAATCTCGTTAGTTTAAAATGCAGTGATGGTTGTGATACTCTTGCTGGGTATGGTTTTCCCCTTTCTTCTTTCCGTACTCTGTTTTGGCTGACTGCTCTGAATATGGCCGAGACTTTCCGATACTCCGACTACTTCCTTATCCACAAACTTTCCAACCGTTTCTTCCCACTTCTAACCTTCTTATCCGAAACTTTTCAACTGTGTCCTTCCCCTTTTTGGACTTTTATCCGATCCCATACTTTCATGAAATCTTCACCACTTTATCTTTTGGTTTATCAATGATGCCTCTTACGTCCCATCACCTCCTCTTCGGCCTATCCTAGCCCCACTTTGCTTTGCACCACTTTGGAATTGGGCGTTAAACTCTAAATATCCTTCTTATTAGTTAAAAACAAACTATTATTGGAAAAGTCTTGGCCAAAAAAATGGAATACGATGACTTCAAATGATGAAAAATAAAGAAGAAGATCTTCCCTTAGAAGATAGTTTGAGAAAGAAAAGGACTTATCTGGACGGGATAACTGACCCCAATGATCATGTTGTGCATTTCGGTTTAATCAACCCAGCCTATTCAATCAATCAATTTCCCAATTGTCTTGCTTTGTGCCTCAAAGTTTTCCCCAACCAACTCTTTTTGTTGAATCCCCATCTTCATTCAACTTGATGCTTTGACGGATCTTTTGTCGTCAACCTCACTTCATTTGTTCCTTTCTCAATTCCTTGTTGCCTCATGGTGCCTGTGAAGGTTTTCACCAATAAGACTCTCTCATTTTTGGACTTCTCTCAGCTTACATGGCCTTACAGTTCCCTTGCGGGCTTTCACTAATAAGACTCTCATTTTTCATTTTTCTTGCTTAAAACCGTAGTATTTCCCCTGGTATGAATTATCTTTACTTGCTTGACTTGGAACCCCTCGAAGACTGATCGGGAGGTCTTTCTTTGGATGTTAATATAGATTCTTGGATAGGTTTGGAAAGAAAAGGGTATCAAAGAGTTCAAACCAAATCCAATTGGTTAGAATTACAACTTTTGGAACTAACTTTCTCATTACAGACATAACTTCTGCCCCAGTTTTCTTGCTTGAGTTTTATTTCCCTATGACCGAGCTGTGAAGCTGCCTACGTATCCTTAAAAGGAATCAGGTCAAATGTAGTTCATTCCGCCTTCCTTGTTGTTACATTTTTTCTTTTCATTTGTTATTATTATTTTCCTTTTTCTATTTTTCTTTTTCTTTACTCTTTCCTTTCTTCTCTTCCTTTTCTATTTGATTATTGATTCCAAAATACGGGTACGAAATAAAATAAATAAGGCTCAAAAGGGTGAACAAAGGGTAAAGTGTTTAGATAGAAGAACAAATTGCCTTCGTCATTTCAACCTTCGAGATAATTCCTAGTACAAACAATCAATGATTATACTAAAGAAATCATACATAATATCTCTTGACTGCATCGCAGTTGATAGCCATATCTATGAATTTTCCTTCAATATCTGTTAAACATAAAGCGCCATTGGACAATACTCTGGTTACAATTAACGGTCCTTGCCAGTTCGGGGCAAACTTGCCCTTTGCTTCAGCCTGATACGGAAGGATCCGTTTCAACACTTGCTGCCCTACTTCAAACTTCCGGGGATGCAACTTCTTGTTATATGTTCTTGCCATCCTCTTCTGATACAATTGGCCATGATATACTGCCGCCAATCGTTTTTCATCAATTAAACTCAACTGCTCCAAACGGGTCTTGACCTACTCATCATTATCAATCTCAGCCTCGGTAATAATCCGAAGGGACAGGATTTCAACTTCCGCAGGGATCACTACTTCAGTGCCATATACCAACAGATAAGGAGTTGCACCAACTGAAGTACAAACAGTAGTGCGATAACCCAACAACGTAAATGGTAACTTTTCATGCCATTGCCTAGAACTTTCTACCATTTTCCTCAATATCTTCTTTATGTTTTTGTTGCCTGCTTCAACTGCTCCATTCGCCTTAGGCCGATATGGGGTGGAATTGCGATGTGTAATCTTAAACTGATGACATATTTCTTTCATCAAATTGTTGTTAAGATTAGCACCACTATCTGTGATGATTACCTTTGCAATTCCAAATGGACATATGATATTTGAGTGTACAAAATCAACCACTGCCTTCTTGGTTAGAGACTTGAAAGTTTTGGCATTAACCCATTTGGTAAAGTAATCAATGGCCACCAGAATGAACCTGTGTCCGTTGGATGCTGCTGGATCGGTGGGTCCAATGACATCCATGCCCCAAGCAACGAAGGGCCATGGTGCTGACATTGTGTGCAATTCAGATGGCGGAGAATGAATCAAATCTCCGTGTATTTGGCATTGATGGAATTTGAGCACGAAGCTGATACAATCTCGCTCCATAGTGAGCCAATAATACCCTGCTCGAAGGATCTTCTTCGCCAATACATATCCGCTCATGTGTGGTCCGCAAACTCTAGAATGTACTTCCGCCATGATAGCCGTAGCTTGTTTTAGCATCTACGCATCTTAACAATCCAAGATCGGGTGTTCTTTTATACAACACTCCTCCACTGAGGAAAAATCCACTTGCCAACCGTCGAATGACTCTCTTTTGATCTCCTCTGGCCTACGCCGGGTATATCCCCATCCTGATGTACTCCTTGACATCATGAAACTATGGTTCGCCATCAAATTCTTCTTCCACCATGTTACAGTAAGCATGCTGATCACGAACTTGGATATGCAATGGATCAACATGAATTTTGTCTGGATGGTGCAATATTTCTTCCAAGGTGGCCAAAGCATTAGCAACCTCACTATGGACTCTTCGGATATGCCCAAACTCCACGGATCAAAACCGTTGACAAAGATCATGCAAACATTGTCGATACGGTATGAGCTTCAAATCCCGTGTTTCCCATTCTCCTTGAGTTTGATGTACCAAGAGGTCCAAGTCTCCCAAGACCAAAACATTCTGGACATCCATGTCCGCAGCTAACCGCAAACCCAAGATGCATGCTTCATATTCAGCCATATTGTTGGTACAATAGAAACGAAGCTGAGCCGTAACAGGGTAGTGGTGCCCTGATTTGCAAAATAAGTACAGCTCCTAGTCCAACTCCTTTCATATTTTCCGCCCCATCAAAGAAAATTTTCCATCCCGATTCTTCAGTCAGTTCCAGCTCGTCGATATGCATCACTTCTTCATCAGGAAAATACGTCCTTAATGGCTCGTATTCTTCATCGATCGGATTCTCGGCCAAATGCTCAGTGCTTGGGCCTTCATTGCAGTCCTCGTCACATAGATGATGTCGAATTCCATGAGTAATATTTACCACTTCGCCAGTCTCCCTGCGGGCATAGGCTTTTGAAAAATATACTTCAATGGATCCAAGCGTGAAATGAGGTAAGTAGTATAAGATGACAGATAATGCTTCAATTTCTGTGCCACCCAAGTCAGGGCGCAACATGTCCTCTCAAGATGAGTGTACTTAACCTCATAAGCCGTAAACTTCTTGTTGAGATAATACATGGTGTGCTCTTTCCTGCCGGTGATGTCATGCTGCCCCAGTACGCAACCAAATGAATTTTCTAGGATCGTCAAATAAAGAATCAACGGTCTCCCTGGTTCCGGCGGAACCAACACAGGTGGATTTGACAAATACCCCTTTATCTTATCGAACGCTTCTTGACATTCTGCAGTCCATTCGATCGCAGCATCCTTCTTTAGTAGCTTAAAAATGGGTTCACAAGTTGCTGTGAGTTGAGTAATAAACCTGCTGATATAGTTCAACCTTCCCAACAGACTCATTACTTCGGTCTTGTTCTTTGGGGGTGGCAATTCTTGGATGGCTTTAATCTTTGATGGGTTCAACTCAATTCCTCGTTGATTGACTATGAATCCCAACAAATTTCCGGATGGAACACCAAATGCACATTTGGCAGGGTTGAGTTTGAGGTCGTACATGCGAAGCCTCCGAAAGAACTTCCTCAAATCTGCGATGTGGTCGGTCTACTGCTTTGACTTGATGATCACATCGTCCATGTATACCTCAATCTCTTTATGGATCATATCATGGAATACAGTGGTCATTGCTCGTATGTATGTTGCCCCAGTCTTCTTCAGACCAAATGGCATTACTCTGTAGCAATAAGCTCCCCACGGCGTGATGAATGATGTCTTCTCTGCATCTTTTTCATCCATCAAAATCTGATAATACCCAGCATAGCAATCCACAAAATATCCGATTTCATGTTTGGCATAATTATCGATCAAAATGTGGATGTTGGGTAACGGAAAGTTATCATTTGGGCTTGCTTTGTTCAGATTGCGATAATCAACGCACACCCTGATTTTGCCGTCCTTCTTCGGCACTGGCACCACATTAGCCAACCAATCAGGATATCGAGTGACCCGAATAACCTTTGCATCCAGCTGTTTGGTTATCTCTTCCTTAATCTTCACACTCATATCAGTTTTGAATTTCCTCAATTTTTGCTTGACGGGAGGGAATGCAGAGTCAGTGGGCAATTTGTGAACCACTAAATTGGTGCTTAAACCTGACATGTCGTCATATGACCATGCAAAAATGTCTTTGAATTCAATAAGTGTTTTGATTAATTATCCCCTAATATTCGGCTCAATATGGACGCTTATTTTAGTTTCCCTGATGTTATCTGCGTCCCCTAGATTGATGGCTCTGTATCGTTTAAGTTAGGCCTGGGTTTTTCTTCGAATTAACTTAGTTCCCTACAAATCTCTTCGAAGGCTTCATCCTCATCGTATTCTGACTCATAATCTACTTCTTGCACTATTATTTCGGAGTCAGATTGATTTTCTAGAATGGGTCGAGGATTCCTTATGCATGCCATGTAATTAGGGCCAGTATAAAGAGAACTGTACAGAAAAAAGAAAAGAAAACAAAATTAAAACAAAGAATGAAGAAGAAGCTTTTCATTTTATTGAAATATAGGATAACAAGGTTTTGTACACTTAGACCAACTGAAAAATAAAAATCTAGATTACAACCCTGGAATAATCCAGACAAACAAGAAGGAAAATCAGAGCGAACTACCAAGACTCATTCCGAGTGGGAAGATGAGTAGCCCTCCAATTATTGAGCTTTGCCTTGGATCCCACAAACTGCACATCTGCCTTGCTTGACCCTTCCCCAGCTTCTACCATGTTAACCTTGGCAAATAACCTTTCGAACCCTTTATCCAAATCTCCATCAGCACCAATCAGTGACCCGAAAACTTTTGGCGACAGCTGCTTTCTGATACCTGTCATGACGAAAGATCTGGACAGACGTGGGATTGGTTTTGGCAAAACCCATGCCTTCTTCTTCATTTTGAGGGCTCGTCTTAGATCTGTCGTAGTGGGCTTAAACCCCAAACCGAAAGTATCTAACTTCTTCGAAAGAGAAACTGGTTGCACGATGCCTTGGAGATCAGCACCCAAACCTTTACCCGGTATGAGACCATTCTTTAACATTTCGGAAGTCACCATGACAGTTGCGGTCGTTACTCTAGGAACTGGGATGCTTTTCCCCTCTGGGACCCTTTTTACTGGTACTGTGTCAGAGACTTGATATACCCACGACCCTTGGTTGTCTTCCACATCGATGAAGGGTACAATGGCATCACCTAGGGAACACATATTATCTTCACCATGCACCACAATCTCGTGTTTGTCCCACTCGAATTTAACCACTTGATGCAACAAAGATGGCACTGCTTTGGCGACATGGATCCAGGGTCTCCCAACAAAAGGCTATAAGAGACTGCCACATCTAGCACTTGAAACTCCATGGTGAACTCCACAGACCCTATTGTCAATTCTAGTATTATGTCACCCATAGAATCTTTGCCTCCGTCGTTGAACCCTCGTACACAGACATTGTTCTTATGAATTATGTCATTATCGACCTTTAGATTATTCAACGTGGAAAGAGGACATATATTTGCACTAGACTCGTTGTCAACCAGAACTCGCGTGACCACCGAGTCTTCGCACTTCACTATCAGATAAAGGGCCCTGTTATGTTCTGTGCCCTCCACAGGCAACTCATCGTCTGAGAATGTAACTCTATTTACCTCAAAGATTTTATTTGCTATCTTCTCCAAGTGATTCACCGAGATCTTGTCAAGGACGTGGGCTTCATTCAATATTTTCATCAGCGGCCGACGGTGCTCATCTGAGTGGATCAGCAATGAGAGCAATGAGATCTGGGCGGGTGTTTTCTTCAATTGTTCCACAATAGAGTAATCATGTAATTTAATTTTCTTCAAGAATTCTTCCGCTTCTTGTTCTGTCACAGCTTTCTTTACCAATACCGGGTTATCTTTGGGAATTCTGGCTTTTCTCAACTCTTCCGGGGCAAAGCACCTCCCTGAACGAGTCAGACCCTGAGCTTCACAAACTTCTTCCCTGATCTCCTTTCCCTTATATGTCACCACCACTTGTTCATAATTCCAAGGGACAACTTTACTGTCGATCATTGGCAACTGAGTTACCGGCTTTATAATAACAAGCTCTATGCGAGCACCCTTCACGACCACAACAGTTTTACTTACAATCCCCGGTAACACCATTTTTGCTTGTTCTGGTTTCACTGCACAATGCTCGATGACCCTTTCTCGGCCACCACAACTGGCTTGTTATTCACCCCTTTCAACTGGACCTCTGACTTCCCACTGGTCACCTTCTCTTTTGAACCGGTTTCACTAGAACGGATCATCATTACTGTCTGCGAGGGTTTCTTTGGTTCTCCCTCTCTTTGCACCAGCTCAATCATATTGGTTTCGTGATAGGACGGAAGTGTATTTTGATTGATGTTGGGCATTTTCAGGGCTTGAACCTCGATCCAACGAGTGTCGATGAGCTCTTGAATAGTTGTTTTCAATTTCCAGCATTTCTTTGTGTCATGTCTCGGGGCCCCTGAACAATACTCACAACTCACTGAGTGGTCAAGATTTCTTGGATGAGGGTTTGGAAACTTAGCCTCAATTGGACTCAACATGCCCAATTGCCTCAGCCTATGGAATAAACTGGTATATGATTCTCCCATTGGAGTAAAAGCCTTATGCTTATGTGCCCTCTCATTCCTGAAGCCTTGTCTTGGACGGAAACATGTTCCAGAGGGGTTTCTGTAGGCTCTTGGGGGTGGGTAGGTACTTTGTGGAGTTGGGTAGGTATTTTTTGGAGATGGCGCACGCCATTGTGCATGGGCTGAAGGTTGAATATACGTCTGAGCATGATGGACAGAGAAGTGGGGATCTGCCTATGGGTAGTAATGCTGTGGTGGGCTATATGGAGTGTGGGGGTAAGTTTGAGGGTGGGGTTGTGGCTGGTTGTAGTACGGTGTTGGGCGCCTGGGCCACGTTCTCGACTCTACTATTGCAACTTCCTCCTTCTTCTTTCTTCCCAATACACCCCCAATGCCATTTTGGATAGCCTGGATGGTTGCTTTGATTGTCGAATAGCTCATGATTTTATTGGACTTCAATCCTTCCTCCACCATGCCTCCCATTTTGACCACTTCATTGAAAGACTTCCCTACTACTGACACCAGGTGGCCGAAATAAGTAGGCTCTAAGGCCTGTAGGAAGTAGTCAAGCATCTCGTTCTCTTTCATCGGCGAATCAACCCTCGCCGCTTGCTCCCTCCAGCGGAAGCCGCATTCTCGGAAACTTTCTCCAGACTTCCTCTCAATCTTTGTCAGTGACAGGCGATCTGAGATAATTGCAAGGTTGTACTGAAAGTGGCAAGCGAATGCTTGGGATAAGTCATCCCAAGTGTACCATCTTCCGTGGTATTGAAGGGTGTACCATTCTAACGTTGAGCCGCTCAAGCTCTGACTGAAGTACGCCATCAACAATTGATCCCTTCCTCTTGCTCCTCTCATTTTACTACAGAATCCCCTTAGATGGGCCACCGGATCTCCATGTCCATTGTACAAGTCGAATTTGGGCATTTTGAACCCTGCCGGTAGTTGTACATTTGGAAACAAACATAGGTCTTTGTAAGCTACGCTTACTTGACCTCCTAGTCCTCTCATATCTCTAAAGGACTGCTCCAAAGTTTTAACCTTCCTGGCCATCTCTTCCTGCTCCAAATTCTTAGGAGGCTTCTCAATTTCTACCGAGATACCAAGCTGAGAAGGGTAAAGACACGGTTCAGGTGCTTTGAAAGTGGGTTCAGGAGGGTAATATTGATTGTCCTGCATTTGGAATACAGAATCGCTGGAAGACCTGTGGAGTGCGGCTTGTGGAGGTGCCACGAAAACATAGGTAATTGGTGGAGGAGGGTATGGAATTGTCTTTGGAACTTGTGGTGTCTGAGAGGTAGCTCCCTGATGATGTTGATAGATGGGAAAATTTAGGGATGAGTCCGAAACAAGCTGTTCTGGAGATTGGGCGGGTATTGGGAGGAAAGTAGGGTTGGTAGGATAGGCTGGTAGTGGCTGACCCTTCGTCCAGGCTTGGTACATCTCAGCCATTTGTTGTTTTAACTTGTACATTTCATCTTTCATGGCTTGCACATCTACTTCTTCCACCTCAGCGCTTCTTTCTCTTTCGGGGATAGACATGATCACTGGTATTGGTTCCTTTGATCTAGTTTGATAATGGTAATGTGCCAGTACGCTCTAGGTAAACTAACTGTTTGAATTCTCTGGAAATGAACAAACTTGTTAGTTTCTAGAGTTTAACAAATATTGCAATCGCACATTGGGATACAATGCACCTAGGAAGTTAACGATTTTCTATTATGCATTTGCTTCGGTTGCGTGTGTCATTCTGGCCTCTCATAATTGTACCCCTTCTTTTACGGCCTCTCAAACTTTCCTTTATTTCATTTTCCCTTTTTTTTTCTTTTTCTTCTTTTAGTGGCGGTCGAATCTTATGTGGACTGCCTATGTATCATGTCCCCGCATGAATCAGACCGTGCGTAGTTCTAGCCGATGTAAAAATACGTAGCAAAATATTTTTCACAAAACAACTACTCTTATTATAACACTTGGAAGAAGTTACAAATTTTGAAAGGACAACAAAGCAAACTTTAAAAGGACTGATTGACAGACTTACAAACTTCAACAAGAAAGATACAGACTCAAAACAAAGATTAAGAATACATCAATGCCCCAAAATTCCTTGGGGCCCGCGAGGCATCATTCGGCCTTGTCGCGGGCCTTTGTGCAAGATCCCTTTGAAGCCTCTCTAGATCGTTCATTATTTACTTGACGAACGTCATTACTACCACAAAAAAGGTGGTACGGGTCATGTCCTCGCACACTCGACATTTTGCGGTAATGTAACTTGCGATATTTCTGACTTCTTCTCTAATCCTACTCTTTTCCTGCAGCAACCGTCCTATTTGTTGATTCCGCATTTCCAGCACTTGAGAGTTATGAAGGAGTTGATCTTGAAACTTATGCATTTGTTCCTCCATCCGTGCCATCAGGTCATAGCAGTGTTTCCTATCTGCTCTGAAATCTCTTGGTTGCCTGAATACCCTATCTTCGAGAGTGACAATTATTCCTCTCATGATAGTAATGCTCCCCTCATAGTCCCTCTTTATCTGTTGCATATGAAGTGCCCGCTCTTTTCAACCTTTATCCATCTGGCCCGGATCCTTGCTAAGCTAGCTTCAGATCTCTCCAAGTCCTCTTGGCATTCGCGGGCTTTCCCTTTCAGTTCGTTTATGAGTTTTTGGTCAGGCCGACTCCATTCTGGTTTTCTGACAGTTATTCTCATTTTTCGGATCTGAGATTTAAGGGCCTCATTTTCTTGTACTAGCTTCTTCTTTTATCCCTCATCCGCAGCGGCTTGAACATCCTTTTCAAATTGCAGATCCATGACCTGCTTCTCTAGTTTGCCTATTGTAGCCCTGTACTCGTGTTCTTTAGCCAACTAGTTCTACTGTCCCTACGACGTTTCAATGAATTCCTGGATATGGGGCCTCTTGGCTGGCCTCTCGAACTCAATGCCTCTTCTATACCAAACAAGGTAACCTGGCGACACTTCACCTTTGGCCCGATCCCGTACACAAGTATTTGCTGTTAGGTATTGACATTCGTTCCAAATTTTGCGAACTGTTGCTTCAGGGAACTGGCCATCCGGTCCAATCTCAACTACCCGGACACTGAGATCTTCATTTTTTGGCACTATCTGGCACCTCCGGAGCTGTCTCAAAACCCGATACGGTACATAAGGCTAGATGCTCTTAAGGCCCATCAGAAGGAAGTGAGGCTCGTTGCTGGCATGTATATGATCTCATCCGCAGGCAACCATCCCAGCATCCACTCTACTTGGCTGGTAGTGAGGGACCGAAAGTAAGATATCCATCCTGTGACCCCTTCAGGCAAGCTGATCCCTTTAATTCTTGTATAAAATTCCTCTATACAAGTTTTCTATGTTGACCCATAGCTCATGAACTGGGGACGGTGGCATAGTTGTTCAGTTATCCATATTTGCAATAACAGATTGCACCCCTCAAAAAAGTCTCCCCCGACTTTGCAGACTGTGAGAGCACGAAAGATCTCAGCTACTATCATAGGCGCGAGTGTGCTCCTGGCTTGGGTGAGCAAAGTGCTGACCACCCCTGCTATTTTTATATCGATATGCCCGCCTTTCCTTGGGAACACCAGGAGCCCCAAGAAAGCCACCATGAAAGCGAAACATCTATGCTCTTCTCATTTAAGGCGGTTTGCTTTGCTACATATTTTATTCTCTAGCTTGTTGAACTCTCCTATATGACCATATCTGCTGTATATGAATGACAAAGTACAAAAACCAGCTGCCAAGTCCAGATTGTGTACCCCCTGCTTATCTTAACCGAGTCTAAGAATCTGTGCACAGCTATGGTTCTCGGGGCAACCAAATACTTGTGTCTTAAAGGAAGCTCAGCATTCCCAATGTACCCGGCTATTTCTTCTAAGGTCGAGGTGAGTTCAAAATCTAGAAAGTGGAACACATTGTGCGCCGGGTCCCAGCATGTGACCAATGCCCTTATGATGTCTCCCCTGGGTATAATTTCCAACAGTCCGGGAAGGCCCCCCAAATACTTCTTGACCTCGTCTTTCCCTTCTCCACCTAGATCATTCCACCATAGCCGCAACTCCAAAGGGATTTTGCTTATGAACGAGAAAGGTTCATTTTGGATTGTGCTCATCCTACACATTTAGTAAGGTGATTAAGTGAAACAATCCTGATTTTATTCTATGTGACTCCAAAATAAAAAATTGAACCATTTTTCATATTTTTAATACTAAAACCGAAAAGCCAGCTTTGCAGATACGACCTTTCAGCGCTTCCAGAGGAAGATTTTAAGGATGTACCCGCTAACTGGGCAAAAGTTGGAAAAAGACCAAAAGTTATTGTTTATGCAAAATCAGCCTTCCGGCGTCCCTTTCGGGAATATTCAGCTATTTTTGACAAAAACGACATCACATCACCTATTTACAATAAAACAAAATTTGTGCATTTAGGGCTATTTTTGCAAAAAGAAGTTGGACCGGATGGGGGTTGCCTACGTATTTCACATCCGATGAGAATTAAACTGACGTAGTTCGGGAAAATAAAACGACTACTACTTTTTTTCTTTTCACTAAAACAAGCTATTTTTGAAAACAAGATTTTTCTTCTTCTAATTTTATTGGCAAACAAATAAACTATTTTTGAAAACAAAAGTTTTTTTTTTCATTTTTCTCAAAAATTTGGCAGAGTCTTGACACTATTTGGACATTGTATTTTTCAAAACAGGTGATTAACTCTCTTTACCCTCATACTGCTATAGTTTTTTTTTCCCAAGTATTCGAAAGCCGGTCAACATGCAAATCCGAAATAAATAAATGTACAAGTAGGATGCATCAGGATGGTCCATTATTCCGGGTACACCTGTCCTAGATGAACCCAACCCCTGTGTTGAGTCCCCTAAGTCAAAATGCACATGATGCAGATAAGTGTTCCTACTAGGGATCCGACATAAGGCTGAGTTATTCTAGGTTCAAAACCTGGGTATATGTTCTAGACTGTGTACCCGAGCGGACAACTCGAGTCGAGGAGGGGGCTACGTACCGGGGACCCGCAAGATCGTCCGGCTTAGTAACTTGTCCGAGCCTCTTTTCTTATTTCAAGGTATGACACTAATAGAATAGGGAGTCTCTACCAGCGAGCACATCCCCAAAGATAAGAAGAGAAGGTTTTCGTAACAGTTTATATGTACAGTTCAAATAATATCAAAGCGGTAAAAACATCATTTTGCATATTAAGCCCATAATGTAATAAAATCAAATAATATACAAGCCAAATACAACAAATGTTCCTAGCTCGAATTCTTGAACCCCGAACCAAAGTTCTGGGTTCTCATCCCCAGCAGAGTCGCCAGAGCTGTCACACCTCATTTTTCACCTACTATACCCCGGAAGGGTAGTACAAGGGAGTTATTTCCAACTTGAAGTGACAATTGAAACGTGATTCATTTTATTAAAAATTCAGAGTCGCCACTTAGGAGATTTATGGTGTCCCAACTCACCGGTTCAAATCCCAAATCGAGGAAAAGATTTACTCTGTATTACAGTTCGCGAACCAACAATCCGGGTAAGGAATTCTATTAACCCGGGAGAAGGTGTTAGGCATTCCCGAGTTCCGTGGTTCTACCATGGTCGCTCAACTGTCATATTCGGCTTAAATTATCTGATTTGAAACAATTATGAACGTATATGCAAATTTTGACCTTAACCGCTTTTATTCATTTTTTAAGAGAATTGCAGCGCTACTAAAACATGTATCGAACCATGTCACATAAATGCACCTGTGGTTTTTGACGTATTTCAACATCGTTGAGATTTAGATTTGGGTCACATAAATGTGCACCCGAGTTTAAGAAGGTAAAATTATTTAAATAGTACGCCTAAAGCAGCTAACGCGCTGTTAACTTTGCGGGAGGACATGGAAGTTTGCTAAATGGCACATCCCGAGTTCTAAATATTGAACTAAAGCTAATTTAAATGAGGGCCACACAATTATCACTTTTGTCTGGCATAGTGCTCCTTGAATTATTCTAACTAAGTTGCTAACTTAACTCATGAGGGCCATAAATTGTTACAAACTAAGCGATGTGGCTCACCTCAACTATTTAAAGCAAATTAATTGTCCAAACACTAATGGGCAATGATTTTACTATGGCTTAAAAAAAATGACTAATGGCTCAAAATTAATGATTAGGCCTAAACACATAGCATTCAAATGCTAACAGACCATACAAACCAACCTAAATATTATTATTGTTACCAATCAAAACACTTCTTTCACCTATGTCCATTTCAAACAAAATTAATACTAAACAAAAAAATCCAAACACTCTAGGCTTCAATCTCATATTATAATACATCATTCATGACCAATATACTAATCAAATATCTCTAGAGCTACATATTACAACCATAAATGAGATTGAAGAAAAAGGAAATAAAATTCAATAATAATAACACCAGTTTATCATATTTACAAGTCAAAAATCCATATTACACTTAGGTGATATCCATAATGTTGAAAATACGTAAAAATAGAAGGAAACAAAAGCAGTGCAAGATCAGTAGCCAGCAGCAGCAAAAGGCAATGGAATAGTGTTGGAATCAACTAACTAAACCCAAGGGAATTCAAATTGAAACAACAACTAGACAGTACTCCACACAAACAAGCTCAAACCAAACTTTATAAACCCCAAAAAAATAATCAAACCATTTCTTCAAACAGGTACAGATTTTAGCTTCTTTTTTTTTTTTAAAGATTCTGGTTAGTGAAGAGGACCAGAAGATCAGCACTAGACAGGATTTTTGAACAATTTTTCACAAAGAGAATTCATGGAAATCAGTGTTTTTCTTTTAAGTTTTCCTTAATTTTCCTTTTTCCAGATTGTTTTTTAATCTCCTAACTCTTTGTATTTTTCCTCTTTAACTCTCATAAACTCTATCTCTTTCCTCTCTCAAACTCTATCTTTTTAAGTATTTTTCCCTCTTTAACTCTCATAAACTCTATCTTTTTCCTCTCTCAAACTCTATCTTTTTAAGTATTTTTCCCTCTTTAACTCTCATAAACTCAATCTCTTTCCTCTCTCAAACTCTATCTTTTTAAGTATTTTTCCCTATGTTTTTTTTTCTTCCTCTATCTGAAGAGAGGTTATTTATAGGGAATTTTGAGATAGGAGGGGATCTAAATTAGTGGGCATGAAAAGACATAAATTAGTGGGCATAATGAGACATAAATTAGTGGGCATGATGGGATATAAATTAATGGGCATGATGAGACATAAATTAGTGGATTAGTGTGAGAGAAATAAATGTAATGTATAATATATATACATGTACAACCCCATTAATAACTACATATTAAATTTAATAGAATAATAATAATTAAATTGATGAGATATAAAAAAATTAAAAAAAATGGAATCTAAATAGTACATTTTTTAATTTTTTTTATCTATTTGTTATTTTTATCTAATTAAATCTATCTACACATCTTTTTTCCATATTTTAGTTAAATATGACTTAAGTAATTAATTAATTATAACAGAGGGTAAAAAAATATAAATAACAAAAATAAAAAAATGCATTAAACAGAAAAATAAATAAAATTCGGACAAAAATAAATATTAAAAAAATGCGCAGAATATAAATAATAAATAAAAAATGCAAAAAATAGAAAATAAATAATTAAATAAAAATGAAAAATGAAGAAAATAACATGCATAACGAGAATAAAATGCGAAAAATATAAATGCATAAATAAATTAAGGAAGATGGAAATTAAATAACAAAATTACATGGGTCTAACCATGAAAATCCTCAAATCAAGACTCTCGTCTTGGATATAAGATCCTTGATGAGAGATCTTGACCGGAGAATTTTTTAACAACTAGGAAGATGCACACAAAAAAAAAAGGGTATATCTAGGGTTTTGGCCTTTTTAGATCTAAGATCTACGGATTTTGATTGGGTTTTGAGGAGTTTGGTTGATAAGATGAGGTAGAGGAGGAGAAGAGGAGAAGATTATGTAAATTTGAGGGATTTTAGAGGTAGGCTGCCGAAAAAGAATTCCGATGGGCGGCGCCACCGTGGAGGGGGCGCCGGCTGCGGTGGAGGAAGAAGAGGGAAGTAGAGAGGTTTTGAGTTTAGAGAGATGTGAGAGAAGTGGAAGAGTGAGGAGTTTAAAAGTGAGGGGGATGGGGTTTTTTGAATAGTTTTTAATATTAAAAATGGGTGAGTTCCGGACCATTGGATCTACTAGAGATCAACGGTCAAGATTGAGTGGGGAGATGGGGTGGATCAGATTTTTTAAGGGTTTGGTCTTGATTTATTTTTATTTTTTTGGATTTTTGGGTTAAGTTTAGGATTGGGCTAGATTAAATTGGCCCAATTTGGCCAAGACCCCATTTTCTTTAATTTTAACAACTAATTAATTTAAAAAAAAACTAAATTAAGTACTAAATTATATTAATTTGTAAATTTTAACTAATCGTTTATTTGTATTATTTACAAAATTAGTTAATCCTAATTTCTTTTATTTAAAAAAAACTTAATTTAATACTAAACTAAAAAACAATGTCAAGAACAAACAATTTCTATTTTGTGAAGTTTTTTTTTTAATTAAGTAATAAGTTATATAATTAGGCATTAACTAAATTAAAAACCTAATAATGCAAGATGACGAAGTTTTAATTATTTTTTTTTATCTTAAAAAAAAAACGAAACATGCAAATAGAAAAAGAAAAATGCAAAATTAAATCCTAAATGCAAATGCAACATATTTTTTTTTTTGGTATTTTTTTTATTTTTAATGGAAATTAAATATGCACAATAATTCAAATAATTAATAAAATTATACGAAATTCCTATAAAATTGCAAAAATTGGGAAAAATTATTTTCTGATATTTTATGGGAGTAATTCATATAAGGTAAAAATCACGTGCTCACACATTTGTGAGAAGATTCTAGAGAAGTATGGACATTTCCTTAGGAAGAACCTAGATCCTTATGGATTTGCTAGGAAAGTCCTTGGAATCTTCTAGGCTTGTAGAAATTCTAGAGAAAGCCCTTATCTTGTAAATATCAAGGACTTGTGTAATAATTAATATTTACACACTAGCCCCTAGGAGAGTAGTATATAAAGAGGGTAATTCATTTGTAATTCATCAAGAAAACAATTCAAGTTCTCTCTAATACAAAGCTTCCTTTAACAATTCTCTTGTGTTCTTTCTTCCATTCTCTTAGCGATCTTGAGTGTAGTAAGGCTAACTTGACATAGCAAGAACGTGAGCAAGTTGTGCAAGATCGTGAGCGAGTTGCCAAGTGCCGCACGTGCGCTTAGTTTAAGACTAAGGACGTGACAATGTGGTATCATAGCGAAGGTTTCAACTAAGGGAATGGCGAACGACGGAGAAATTAACGCAACCAACACCCAAGCCAACGTCAGCCAGGATGCTGCTGGCAAGAGCGACCGTAACAAAAAGAGGAATGACACAACAAGAGCCAGGAGGTGCCACCTGAGGTTGTGTCAAATGAAGGGCTTACATCCCAAGAACCATCTGCTACTAAGGCGAGCGAGGATGAAGTGGACGTCCTTCTAGAGGACGTCTCGCTCGAAAAAGAGTGGGTGATGAAGATGAACGCGGGGATGGACGCCGTGGAGGTCTTTGGCCAACGCTTGGGGAAGGTGGAAGGCACCCTTAACGTTCTTGAGGGGCACACTTTTGAAGAGATTGAGAGTATCCGAAATGACTTGGAGGGACGTACACAGACTAAGATGGAACTAAGGCAAACCATCACTGCCTTAGAGTGCAGACTCATGGAGGCTTTGAGTACTATCGATGCTATGAAGGCAAAGATAGAGTCACTCGAGGAACATGTCCATGCTGGCGTGACCGAGGTAGCCAGCAATGTTATGGTGACGAGGGAGGCCACGATCGAGGCTCCTAAACCCCTGGTGTTCAAAGGTGTTCGTGATGCACAAGAAGTGGAACACTTTCTTTGACACTTGGAGAACTACTTCAGGCATGGCAAAGTGAGGGACGACGAGGCCAAGATCAGCACTGCGGTATTGTACCTCTCAGAGACTGCCATGCTATGGTGGAGAAGGAATATGGCTGACATGGATAAAGGTCTACATACTATTAGCACATGGGATCAGTTCAAAGCAGAGTTCAAGCAACAGTTTTTTCCAAACAATGTCTTATATGAGGAAAGGCGCAAGCTTAGGGAATTGAAGCAAACAGGGAGCATACGTAACTATGTCAAGGAGTTCACTACCCTTATGCTTCAAATCCCCAACCTGACCAATGATGACTTGTTGTTCCACTTCATGTACGGGTTGCAAAATTGGGCTAAGCAGGAGTTGCAATGCCGACAAGTCACTGATATAGACCAAGCCATAGTGGAGGCCGAATCATTGATGGATTTCAGGCATGAAAAGAACGACAAAAGAAATGGTAAGGAGTCAAAGTTTAACAATGTCGGAGGTGGGGGAGACCGTGGCAAAGGCAAGGAGATACAACAACAATACTCCAAGACTCAAGATCCCAAAAAGTCGAGTGGTCGCCAGGGCTACGCTGAGAAGAAGGCACAGGCCGAGAAGAAGGGATGATACATATGTGGAGGGCCACACAGTTTCAGAAATTGTCCCGACCTCAAGAGCCTCAATTCCATGGTCCGTGAACGGAAGGAGCAACCGCAAGGAGAGAGTTGGGGAACTGCACAATTGGGTATGATTGGATTATGTGGTGCTGTCACAAAGCAAGCTATCCAACCTACCGAGAATGGCAATCAGTACGTGGATCTCACCATCAACAACAAGACCGCTCGTGCAATGGTGGATACTGGAGCAACTCATAATTTCATAAATGAGGCTGCCGCAAAGGGACTAAAATTGAAGCTTGCTCCAACCAACTCTCGCGTCAAGACCGTGAATTCCGAAGTAAAAAATGCTTGCGGGGTAGCTAATGGAGTTGGTGTCAAATTGGGAGCTAGGACAGGTATGACAAACTTTACCGTAACCACAATGGATATCTTTGACATCATACTGGGGCAAGAGTTCTTTAGACATTGTCATACTTTGATCGACCCCTACCTCCAACGTCTCTTCGTTATGGAGAGAGAATTAGCTTGCATGGTACCTACAGTGCCTATGCCACATGGACAGATCCAAGCACAACTCTCAGCTATGCAGGTTGTCAAGGAAATCAAGAAGGGGGAGCCAACGTTCGTGGAAACCATTGCAAGTCTATAGGAAGACAAGAATTTTCATGAGATAGTGCCGCCTTGCATAGAGAAGTTGCTTGAGGAAAACAAAGACATCATACCCGAGGAGCTGCCTAAGCACTTGCCGCCTATGCGAGAGATGGATCACAAGATTAAGTTGGATCCAGGGGCTAATCCACTCGTATTTGCCCCATATCGTATGGCACCTCCCTAGCTAGAGGAGCTCAGGACACAATTGAAGGAGCTGCTAGATACTGGTCACATTCGCCCATTAAAGGCACCTTTCAGCGCACCAGTATTGTTCCAGAAGAAGAATGATGGATCGTTGTGCCTGTGCATAGACTACCGAGCACTTAATAAGGTTACAATGAAGAATAAACCCGATCTCGCTCATTGCTAATTTATTCGATAGACTTGGTCAAGCCAAGTACTTTACCAAGGTGGATCTTCAAAAGGGCTACTACCAAGCTCGCATTGCGAAAGGGGATGATCCAAAGAAAACATGTATGTCGAGATATGGATCCTTTGAGTGGTTGGTGATGCCCTTCAGCTTAACCAATGCATCGGCCACATTTTGCACCCTTATGAAAAAGATTTTTCATCTCTACCTTGATCAGTTCGTGGTAGTCTACCTAGATGACATAGTCATCTACAGAAATACCTTGGAAGAACACATGGAGCACTTAAGGAAGGTTTTTCAAGTCTTGCGGGAGAACGAGCTATACATCAAGAGGGAGAAGTGCTAGTTTGCACAATCAAAGGTGCACTTCTTGGGCCATGTCATTAGCAATGGCGAGATACACATGGACGAGGCTAAGGTACGTACTATCCAAGAGGCACTTATAAAGGTAGCTGAGTTGAGATCCTTCCTTGGCCTTGTTAACTACTATCGTCGGTTCATCAGTGGATACTCAGCAAAGGCCACACCATTAACTGAGTTGCTAAAGAAGAACAAGCCATGGGTTTGGAAAGAGCATTGTCAAAAGGCATTTGAATGCCTTAAGGCAGTTGTAACAGAATAGCCAGTATTGGCGTTACCTGACTTTGCCAAGACATTTGAGGTGCATACCAATGCCTCAGACTTTGCCATTGGGGGTGTCCTGATGCAGGATAAGCATCCTATAGCATTTGAGATCCGCAAGTTAAATGAGACGGAGCGGAATTACACAGTGCAAGAGAAGGAAATGACTGCTATTGTGCATTGCCTTCGTACATGGAGACATTATCTGCTCGGGTCGAGGTTCGTGGTCAAGACTGATAATGTGCTACTAGCTACTTTCAGACACAGAAGAAGCTCACACCAAAGAAGGCTAGGTGGCAGGATTTCTTGGCTAAGTTTGATTATGCGCTGGAGTATAAGCCAGGCAAAGGTAACGTTGTAGCCGATGCCTTCAGCCGGAAAACCGAGCTTGCTGCAATCACTTCAGTGAGATGGAATATTCGGGAGGCTATAAAAGAAGGCATGCAACAAGATCTAGCAGCCAAATAGCTTATCGAGTTAGCCAACAAAGGCAAGACGAGACGGTATTGGATAGAAGACGGCCTACTACTTACCACAGGTCTACGGGTCTACGTGCCTAAGTTTGGAGACATTAGACGACGGATCATAAGGGAGAGTCATGACACAATGTGGGCTGGTCATCCAGGTCAACGTCGCACTAGGGCCTTGGTTGAGTTAGTCTACTATTGGCCACGCATGCGAGATGACATAGAGTGCTGTGTGCAAACTTGTCTTGTCTGTCAATAGGACAAGGTTGAAAAACAACAACCCGGAGGACTTTTGGAGCCACTACCAGTTGCAGAGCATCCATGGGAGAGCGTGACTATAGACTTTATTACTTGCCTACCGAAGTCCGACGGTTATGGTACTATTATGGTAGTCGTGGATAGATTTTCCAAATATGCCACCTTCATGCCCGCCTCACCGGATTGCACAGCTAAGGAAGCCGCCAACTTATTCTTTAAGAACGTGGTAAAGTATTGGGGCTTACCAAGGCATATCATCAGTGATCGAGACCCCCGTTTCACTGGGAACTTTTGGAGAGAGTTGTTCGACATACTTGGCATGGAACTACAATTTTCTACTAGTTTCCACCCACAGACGGATGGACAAACGGAACGGGTCAAAGCCTTATTAGAATGCTACTTGAGTCATTATGTAAGCGCGCACCAGAAAGATTGGGTAAGGCTCCTAGACATAGCCCAATTCTCTTATAACTTGCAGCGGAGTGAGTCCACGGGGCGGACACCATTTGAGCTAGCCATAGGCCAACAACCACAAACTCCATATTCATTACCAGCCGCTTTCGAGGTAAAGAGTTTGGGGACTTATCATATGGCCAAAGGATGGGAGGAGCAGTTCGACACTTCTAATTCCTACTTGGATAAGGCAACTAAGAAGATGAAAAAGTTTGCGGACCGCAAGCGGCGTCCCACAGACTATAGAGTTGGGGACATGGTCATGGTGAAGTTTAACCCAAGACAGTTCAAGGCACTACGGTGCATGCATCAAAATCTGATTCGCAAGTACGAGGGGCCATTTAAGATCTTCGCCAAAGTAGGTAAGATCTCATACAAGCTTGACATGCCATCGTATCTTAATATCTACCTTGTCTTCCATGCAAGCATGCTTAAGCCATATCATGAAGATAATGATGATCTGAGTAGGAGCCAATCAAGTCGAGCGCCAATGACTATCACCACCTCGCATGATCGGGAGATTGAGGCTATCATAGATTACCAGGCCAGGCGAAAACAAGGGCAAAAAGCCATTGCTATGTTCCTCGTCCATTGGAAAAGGGCAATCACCGGAGGAAGCCACGTGGGAACAATATGAAGACTTGTGGCAATTCAAAGATAAGATCCGAGAGTTTATGTAACAGCATTGCACCGTGGCCGTCGCAATTTTGGGTGGGGGAGAGTGTGATGACCCGCCATGTCATCACACCACATAGGCACCATTTGGCATATATTAATGCCATGTGGAAGCTTACATAAGAAGAAGGCTAGCATTTGTGAGAAGATTCTAGAGAAGTATGGACATTTCCTTAGGAAGAACCTAGATCCTTATGGATTTGCTAGGAAAGTCCTTGGAATCTTCTAGGCTTGTAGAAAATTCTAGAGAAAGCCCTTATCTTGTAAATATCAAGGACTTGTGTAATAATTAATATTTAAACACTAGCCCCTAGGAGACTAGTATATAAATGGGGCCATTCATTTGTAATTCATCAAGAAAACAATTCAAGTTCTCTCTAATACAAAGCTTCCTTTAACAATTCTCTTGTGTTATTTCTTCCATTCTCTTAGCGATCTTGAGTGTAGTAAGGTTGACTTGGCATAGCAAGAACGTGAGCAAGTTGTGCAAGATCGTGAGCGACTTGCCAAGTGCCGCACGTGCGCTTAGTTTAAAACTAAGGATGTGACAACGTGGTATCAGAGTGAATGTTTCAACTAAGGGAATGGCGAACGACGGAGAAATTAATGCTGCCAACACCCAAGCCAACGTCATCCAGGATGCTGCTGGCAAGAGCGGTCGTAAGAAAAAGATGAATGCCACCAACAAGAGCTAGGAGGTGCCACCTTAGGTTGTGTCAAACGAAGGGCTTACATCCCAAGAACCATCTGCCACTGAGGCAAGCGAGGATGAAGTGGAGGTCCTTCCAGAGGACGTCTCGCTCGGAAAAGAGTGGATGATGAAGATGAACGTGGGGATGGACGCCGTGGAGGTCTTTAGCCAACGCTTGGGGAAGGTGGAAGGCACCCTTAACGTCCTTGAGGGGCACACTCTTTAAGAGATTGAGAGTATCCGAAATGAATTGGAGGGACGTACACAGACTGAGATGGAACTAAGGCAAACCATCACTACCTTAGAGTGCAGACTCATGGAGGCTTTGTGTACTATCAATTATATCAATCGTTTTATGGATTTCCTGATTTCTACGAACGAAATTTTGGACAATCACCACCTCATGGTTGTATAGTAGTACAATTCCTCCAGCTTGGCTATCATATGGAACTTTTATCTATTCAGTGGAGCCAAAGTTGTTGAGTAATTCAACATGGCTTCCCATTCTTATTTCTAGTAAAGCCACCATGTAAGGTCTATAAGTGTCGACCATCTCTCTAAAATTCCTCCTAAAGTTCTCATTATTGCCACCTCTTATATTCCACACAATGACATTTGTTGGACGATTCATAGAGACATTAAGGTTTTGGTTTGGTGGTTCCCCATTTTCCCTCACAGTCCCTAGAATTGGGTTCCTTCTCAAAGTTGGTACTAATATCATGGCCCTGTTCCCCACAATTGGATCCTGGGGTGGCCTGATATCCATCGAGCATTTGTACAATGCTAACGGGTAGTTGAGTACGTGCCTTCTTCTCTTGCATCTCTGTAAAAAGAAATACCTTTACCCCGTCTAGGTTTGAGAAATCTAGGATTCATTCTAATATTATATTGAGAGGTTTCTCCTCCTCCATTTCTGCCTCTACTGGTTCTAGGTTTTGGGCTTGTTGTTGAGGTGGCGATGGGGGTTGATGGGGTGGTTGAGGAATGCTTTGCTCCTAGACTGGTGGAGGATTCTCCCATGGCATGAAGATATGGTTGAGTTGAGTTAGTGTCTCTGGGGGAAAGAATGGCATGTCCAGAAGAGCATTGTGAGGGTATATAGGGTTGAAGTGAGGAGCTAAATTCCAGTGATTTCTCATTGCATGCACTAGTTGAGAGTTTAGTGAGGGAGCTAGGGGTTGTAGGATGTTGTTTAGCCAAACTTGGTTGAGGTAGTTGTTCGTGGCTAGTCTCATGCCCTCCATTACTAGTTGAACCAAATACTGGGTGTTGTGAAGTATCATGATTGAGTCCTAACCGTTGATTTGTAGATTGAATGATAATGTGTGGCTCATTAATCCCATTTCCATCCATGAAACTGGCTGATAGTCATGTGCTTGTGGAGGTTGGACGTAAATTATCTATGAATTTTCTACTTGTGGAGGAAAGGTTAGAAGGTTTTCCATGGCAATTGCTCTGTGTTGCCGTAGGATCTGTATCAATCTGGGACATCTCCTTATGGTTGATGGAATTCTGGGATTTTTGAAGAGGGATAGGAATACCTAACGTTTCTAACTTAGGCGTGTGAGAGGGGCTAGGGGATACCTTAGAAAGATTGGGTGGTAGGGTAATGATTCGGTGCTCCGGTTGCATGTCTTTTGGTTGCCCAATGCCATGGTTTATAGGTATTTCCTCTATAGGAGTAGTATCTATTGCTTGGTTATTTTGGTTAGATAAATGTAAGTCTTGAACATCTTTATTTGCCATTTGGCTTACATGCTTAGGGAGGGAGAGATTATGAGATCCTAAAGGAAGATTTTTGTCCGGATTTTTGGTTAATGTAGTATAATTACCAAAAGGTTTTATTTTATTAGTAAAGAGGGTAGTGAATGTATTATTAGTAGGAAGGTTACAAAAGTCATTTCCCCTTAATTCTTGCATGGGGTCATTTTCCCTTTTTTTTGAGTTAGACACGTTAATATCTAACATGGCACAATCTTCATTTGTGTTGGACATTTGTTCTCTTGCATGGCTAGTATTAGGATTATTAACTAAATTCTTATTTTTTTTTTGGATGGTTTCATTAGTGGTTTCCTCAAAAATCATGTGCTCATTTTGTAAGAAATTAAAATTATTTTTAATTAGTAGGGAAGTGGTGGTTTTGGCCATGGTTGCCGGATTTCTCACCATGGAGTTGGCAGTAAAAATTTTATCAATCTTTATATCCATTGAAGTAGTGGAGTCCTTTAAATCCTTTAATTTGTACGGTAAATATTTAATATCAAGGTACTTACCAGTGCTAGCATTGAATAACTTAACGAGGATACCTGGACCTTTGGAATTGTTGATTGGCTTGGTGGTATTTTGATGAATGTTCCTTGGTGCAGGCTTCTTTCCCTTACTAAACGAGACTGTTTTCCACTCCTCCTCTTGCTTTTCCATAATTGAGTTGGTTCCCTATGCTTCAGTTCCTTCTTTAACTGCCATGACATCTAATTTGATAAAAGTGCATTGATTTTTTGTGTGTCCTAGTCTACCAAAACTTGTGCATAGGAATTTTTCTCCTTCGTAATGGATGTGTTGTTTATATTGTCCCACATAAAGAAATGATTGAACTGGTATTTCTAAGGTTAGTTCAACACATAACCTTGCATATCTTACCCTTAGTATAGTTGAGGTACAAACATCCACCTTTAGTAAACAACCAATTGCATTGCCAATTTTTTCTAGTATTTTTCCATCGTAAAATTTCGTAGGCAGTTGTAGGAGTCTAATCCAAACAGCCGTTATTGTTAACCTCTCTTTGGAAGCTACAAAATTTGGTTTTCATTTGAAAATGGAGAGGAAGTGTCCATTAACAAACCAAGGGCCTTGTTGAATAGCTTTTTCCATATTGTCTTTTTTTGAACTTGATTATATAGTAGTCCTCTCCTAGATCAATTTGGAAATCTTCCGTTGGCCTCCATAGGTCTTGGATTTTCTTTTGCAAGTAGTGGTGCACCATACGTCTGCCCACTAATTTCACTATAATAGCATATTTCCAAGGTTCGTAAATTCTTTGTTTATCTTCTTCTGACGAAGCAATAATTTTGACACCTCTTGTAATGAGGGACTCCGGATTGTCAGTCCTTTCTTTCGCTTGAGAGCTATCTATTAACTCTATATCTTTATCGTTTAGGTTAGCATCAAACATCATCAGATTAGATGTTGTTAGCATGTCCTTGAAGGATAGCTTAGTATCTAGGTTGGATTGTATGGAAATGTCATGATCAATATCAGGTAGTTTGGGTGGTTTTTGGCTTGGGGATTCATGATTCTGGAGTTTCATTTGATGATTCCCATAACAAAATCTCAATCCACCAAGTTGATTACTTACGTGTGAATGAATAGAGAATAACAATAAA
This sequence comes from Nicotiana glauca, assembly GCA_026770625.1. NCBI lineage: Eukaryota > Viridiplantae > Streptophyta > Magnoliopsida > Solanales > Solanaceae > Nicotiana > Nicotiana glauca. The sequence goes on from MU708481.1 coordinate 48,921, forward strand.
TTATCACGTAGAAATAGTGGTGGCAAAATGGTTAAAAGAAAATAGTTGTCCACCTATATTATCTATTAAAATGAGTTGGATAATGGACTTTTTAAAAACGAGTAAAATATAGATAAAAATCATATTATCCATTTAGAAAATGGATAACCAATGGTAACTAATGTGTTTTAACTTTTACATTTGTAAAGTCTCAAATTGGGGGTTTTCAAGTTTGGGAGACTAAGAATTCTCCCAAAAGTGATCATATTCAAGCAGGGGCAACTCAAGCACACGCGGGGCCTAAAGAAATAGTTTAATATGAGGACTAAATTTTAAAAAGAAAGTTATAAGGTATGTTTTTATTTGAAGTCTATTCTTCTAACTTTATGAGATACAAAGTTGTTAATAATTTTTTTTATAATCGTTTTTCTAATAGTTCACGTTAAATTGATAATATAACCAACTCATTTAGGACATTATTGATCTTAGATAAGATTTTACTGAGCAATAGAAGTATAAAACTATTCGAAACTTAAAAGTATTGTTGAGAACTAATGAAATCTTTGAGAAAAACGGTGAGAAATGAAATCTTGGAGAAAAAAGATGAGTAAGAATATCAAGGAAAAAGACAGAAAATATATAGAATTTTGTAAAATATGAAGAGATTTGGAACAAGAAAGATTGACTTGAACAAATTTAGGAAGAGAGAGTAAATTTTTTTTATGAAGGAGTAAAAAGTGGAAACTGAAACGTCGGGAATTTTTTATCTACCCATTTTTACGTAAGTAAAAAAATTATTACCTTATTTATATATCTAGAAAGTTTTCTTTCCTTTTATATTAAAAACTCTAATTTGTATTAAAAGTATAAAATATTATTTTTAAAATACTTATGAACTTATTTTTTTTAAAAATGGGGTCCCCTAAATTTGGAGGCCTAAGGCACAAGTAGAGCTATTTAAAGCCGAAACGTAACCGTTAACCGAACCGATGACTTATTGGCTAATTGATATCGGGTTATTGTGGTAATGGTTGGTGAATGTATTGAGACTTTATAATTAACGGCTTAACGGTTTGGGGGCGGATTACTCAATTTTCTTATCGAATAAACCTTTAACCCGTTAAGAATTTTGTACTTACACTTTTACTCCTATGTATATAAAGTACTATTTAAACCCTAAATGGCTAAATCCCTAATTTCTAATTCACAGAGATTGAGAAGTCGACCGGTCATCTCTCCCCTGGGCGGATCTACATACAATATTTGGGTGCTTCAGCACCCATTAACCATAACACAGTGTATGCATAATTCTGTAGAAAACTTGAGGCATTTGATATTAAAAGCCAGAAAGCACCCAGTAAGCAAAAATGTTGATGGGCGCTTTGGTCAGAGAAGGGTATTATCTTTTTGTGAAGTGAGGTGGAACCTGCAGTCAAACATTTTCGTTTTTTGCTTTCTTCCTTTTACCCTAGTTAGGTTTTTATTTTATTTTATCCAATACTACTTTTCCCTTAAATTTTGTTTTACCTTCCCTTTTAAATATTTTATTTCCTATTTCACCTAATAATTCTTTATAGCATAGCAAAGAAAGAAAGAAGCTCTAAAGTTCGACCCTTTCTAAAAACGAATGGCAAAATTCATCTAAATAATTTTTTGTGGTTGTATTTTTTGTTATATGTGTCACATAATATTAACACGAGTTCTTTTATTAACATTTTATGATTGTCACGTTCAAATAATTGTGTACTTTATACTTATTATTGATAGTAACTATACGTCAAAAAAAGTTAAAGCACCCACAAATAGAAAATCCTGAATCCGCCACTGAATTCTCTCCTATGCCCTAAATCCCTAATCAAAATTTTTCTCAACCTGAATCTGCTCGTGCTCATCACTCATCACCCATTAGTCTCGTCTCTCTCTTGATGATCTTGGACACCAGATGCATGGGGATAACACATGTAAAGGACAAATTAAGAGTAATCTAATTACGTACCAAACCAACTAGTTGAAACAATAACAGTTGAGTCGCTAAAAGAGGAGGCTCATATGGAGTCCCACAACGGAAAGATATAAAAGTTAGTGAACTATGCAGTTTGGCTGTTGGTATTCACAAGACTAGGATTATTCAAAAAAATTTTATTTGGTTTAACCGACAAACTGTCCGATAACTGTTCGATAATCGTTAATCTGATACCAATCAGTCCGTTATCTTATTGGATGGCTAGCAGATTATTACATTTATAATCCGATAATCGGCAAACCGAACCATTAAGCGTAATTATCCCCTGATCCACCTGATAAGCACCCTTAGGCCCAAGCCTTACCCCTCATAACTTTGGAACCAGCCCTGTATTCAAGAGTCATGGATAATATGGATATTCATATTATCTGCCGATTAACTCTTTTTTATCCGTATTAAATATAAATCGAGTAGATAATTTATTTTTTGTATCACCATTTTGGATCTGTCCATATCTGATCTGATCCGCCTGTTCGCCACCCAACGTATAAATAAAAATTGATATTGTAGGCTGGCCACTGAATCCCAACGGTGCCCAAATAGGACCACAATAGTAAATAATTCTTTTTTTTTTTGCATGCTCTCATCAGAAGAATAGCAAGTAGCTTTTGATTTTTGATCTTCTGTAATTATCAGTTATCACACGGCACCCTCTAATATTCATGTACTTGACCTTTTTTATTTTTTGAACAGGTGAGACCTGTTCAAAATTTTTGCGCATTTCATAAATTATGAATTTCAGAACTTTGTAGTTCTACTTTACATATTATCATGATACAAATATTAGTCACAATTTTCTTCGGCATTTATTTGCTAGAACGTGATAATGCCACTTTTTAATATTTGCTTTTCCCAAATAACATGTTCAACTCGTCCAAGGTTGTGTTGGTTATTGATCCGTGTATTTATTAAAGAAAAATTTACACAAATGTCCCAAATAAGTCTAACTTATCAACCTCTAGCAATTAGTCATAAACTTATCAAAACTAGTCAAGTACATATAAAAATTAAATCAAATAAATAAGGATCTTTCTCTCAAAGAATAACATGCAAAAATCACATTTCATATACTTAAGCGATTAGCAATATTAGATGCAAGATGGAAAGAAAATATCATGAATGAGGTAGCAAATAATGTGATGAAATACAAAAAAATAATAATACAATATTCTAAAAATCTAAGCAAAAAGGAACTTTTTCAATGGATATAGTTGAAATTAATTGAAAACATATAAATAAGTCAATATGCAAAATTTGAGGAAGATTGGAGGTGATTTGAACTGGTTTTGTATCAAAATTCGTAATTAAATCGAGTTCAAAAAATTCTTCTGCGTCACATGTATCTCACACACAGGTATACATGGATATACATGTGATACATAATTGATACAAATATGATAGATATATGATACACAAAATGATACACAGTGTTAGGGGTGTACATGGACCGGGTTGGTTCGATTTTTATCAAAACCAAACTAAACCAAACCAACTATATAAGTTTGGATTGGTTCGGTTTTGTCAGGTTTTTCGGATTTTCGAATTTTTTTGTTACATGAATATTATTTCAATCTTATGTTATTAAAATTATAGATAAAACTTTGATAAGTGAATATATGTTTAGTAAATATGGAAAAAAATTGACAAACATATGATCTATTAAAATATTCTAATGGGAGAAATATTTTAGTAACACATGATAGTTATTTTCTTAGTCGTCTAACAATAATTTTTCGTTTACGCCTTCAAGGTTAATACATGAGAGGATCCCAAATATTTCTACATATTCTAAAGAAAAATCACTACAAATTCTTAAAAATATAAAATAAAATTTATATATTTATATGTCGGTTTGGTTCGGGTTTTTTTACTCAATACCTAACCTAGTCGGGTTTTTTAATCAGTTTGGTTTGGTTTTTCGGTTTGTGAACACCCCTACACAGTGTGATACACATATTATTTTTTTCATGTTCAGTTTTTATTTCGAATTTTCAATTCAAACCACCTCAAAACTTCACCAAATCGTCCCAAAACAGAGATTCAAGCTCTTTAAGATATAGAGTCCGAAACTTTTTTGATGCTTTTTTGGACAAAAAAATATCTTTTTAATGTTAAAAAGAAAATTGCATAACTAGGTAAAATACAGTACTATACTGTAAATTATTTTAACGAAAATTTAACCGTTAAAATAATTCGCAGTACAATACTCCAAATTAAGTTAACTAATCTTCTTTGATTAAAGTGACTATAATGCGAGTTGCTTCTTCCCCAAAGCAATTCGCAGATTCCCCAAAAGTGGTATTCCCCAAAGCAATTCGTATAAAGTAACACTTCCTCGATTTCTTCTGTCACTTTTATATGTCACTTTAATCAAAGAAGATTGAGAAGTTTTATTTTGTGTCTCATGCAAGATACTAGTTATATGAGATTTTTTTTTGTCTTATAAAATTGTGGACCCCAATTTATACTTCTGGGTCTACATAATTCTGGGATAAAATTTTCCAATTAGTTAAAAACATTTGACACTTTAAAAACTAAGAAAGGATTTATTTATTTATTTTCAATTCCGTCTTTATTACTACTTCAAAAAGTGTAGCCATTAATTATTCATTTAAGGAATGGACGGAAGTACTTTAATCAAAGATTCCTTATAATTAATACTATGACATAATATTACTACTATTTTAAATATTTTGATTGATATAATATTAAATGACAGATTATAAAGCACTAGAGTTAAGTAGAATAAAAACAGTCTCTACCCGTCCATTAGACACCGCTGCATAAAGGGTGATACCCGATAAAACTTTCTCAAAACCACTATTCAAAGACTAAAAGCCTGTCTTTGACAAACTATCAATCTTTAACTTGATTAAACCAAATCACTCACAAATTGGTATAGTACAAGATAAAATTTTCGACAACTTGTTGTTGCGTCCAACGTATTCTTTCTCTAACCGAGCAATAGTCCATCTTTTGAGGTAGCAGTTTCCTAAATTTCAAAGAGTATATTTCAACCTTATATTGCAAATGTTCCCTACAGCGGTCAAATCGTCATTTGCAAGTGATCATTGATTCAGTAGTAATTGTAGAAAAATAAACTTTTCTCTAAAGCCGCTTTAAAAATAAAATTAAGAAGAATGCAATTTGTTAATGAAACAGTGATAAAGATGTGTGGAAAGCTACTCAAAAGGACCAACAACAATTTACACGAGACTATATTTGACATGTAAAAAACAATCTTGCTTTTACAATTACAATTGTAATTAGAGTTCTGTGCAACTGTTTCGAAAGAGATTTATACTGTTAATTACCTGACTCTTCTCCATACATTGCGATAAACTTATTTAAGCTGAAAAAGACTAACTGTCACAATGATTCATTGTTTACCTCAGCTTAGACACATTCAAACACCCAGGAATTGAAGGTCTTTGGATTCAACCAAAATTTGCTCTGTATATAAGGTGCACAGTATTACTATATCACTATTTTCTAAAGATATATACATGTATACATCGTGAGATTTTTGCCAAACTTTACGGGTGTCTCTTTTTAAATATGTACTCTTTTTACAAACTAGTCCAATTAATGACATTTTTTATTGTTAGTCTTCACTAAATAGGGATCACTCTTTGCTTAAAACTCAAACTAAACAAAAGCAGTATGGCCAAAACTTAAAACGATCATGAAGTTTCAGCTAAGTGTTTTTCAGGCATTCTTCGCCGAATTCTTTGTGGTGGAAGCCTTCCAACACACCCTTGTGATCAATTTACAGAACCAAAATTTGTACGATTTGATCAATCTGAAAAAGTTGTCAATAGTCCATGAATTGTAGCTAGGCTAATGGGATTAGATTCATTACCTGACCAAAGGACTTTTGGTTCGTTTCCACGAAGCAGATCAGTGAGCTCCCTCGATAATTACATGCCACAATATTTTGACCAATTTCACCATAGAAAAGTTAGGACCTCCGCGTAACATTTGATCAAGAAAAATCTGAGTTTGATAACATGTCTTGTAACTGTAGGAGATCAATCAACGAGACGAAAACAGTTAATGTTACTAAGACATTATTAGAGGTGTCAGCACAGAGGAAATTGGAAGTTTTTAGAAAACAAAATGCGAGGAAGCTAATAAAGGCAGAGGAATATTATTCTAGGAGATTGTCTGTTGTTGAATCAAAGCCTGAAAAGAAGCAGAAGAATAAAAGCAAACGTGTTATATCAAACAGAATTCAGCCTTTGTTTAACTCGGAAGATTCAAGTCCAGAGCATATTATTCAAGTTGCTACACCAGGCAAGTTCAATGAAATACATTCTTGAAATTTCAAACTTGTTTCTTACCTTCTGTTTTTCGATGATTATTTTAGAAAATTCTCATTTTATATGAATTGCCAAGAAAACAACACTTAAATATATAAAAATGTTCAATATAATATATATAGTTATACGAAAACATACAACATTATCTAGTATAATTACTTATTGTTTACATGATGATTTGAATAATCAAAATACATCATTCAGTATGAATTTAAAGTCTATTCCACGAATTACTATATATTGAAAATCCACCATGAAATAATAAGCAAAGTCACTCACACATGATAATATTTTTGAACATTTTCATCTCTAATTCTATCACACAATGCCTCCATATTAGTAGAAGACGTGCCTTGCATTTCTAAAGGAATACCAGAAGGCCAATCTCCTTTGAAGTTATAATGTCTTCTTTAGCATAATAGTTGAATTCCTTATCGAGATAAGAATATCGTCGGATGAAATTTTTTATAGCTATGACAGTTGTAATAAGATGATTCTGAGTGTCAAACTTGAAAGATGACATTGAACGTAAAATAAAAATAATTTTAAATATATAAAAAAAATATTATTTTCGTAAAAAAAATAGTTAAGTATGTTAAAATTCAAATTCAAAAGAATAACTAATTATTAACAACAAATAATGCTTAATTTAATTTTTTTAAGATTTAAATTCAAAAAGAAACTAATTATTACCTAACCTAACTGACTTTATCTTGAATTGCCAAGTGGCCTGTCGTGAGGCAGCCACTTGGCTTAATGTGGATGCTTTTTTTTTTTTCTAATAATATATAAATTATGCGATGCAGTTATGAATTATTACCTATTTGTAGGTAATTTTCACAAATTAGATTTCATAATTGTTTTAAAGATTCAGGAATTAATAGGCTATAAGAGAAGAAAGTATAAATGATTATTTGTATAAAGAGAATTGATAATCCAAAGAAGGATGTAGATAATTTGATTTAGTGTGAAAAAAGAAAAGTTAATTTGAAAAGTTACAAGACATTACACAAAGAAAAAATAGAAACAAGAAAAATCAATAAAGAGTTTGGAAAGTTACAATATGATTCATGTATTTGATATCTTTAAATTTAAAATAATGGTAAAAACTAGAAACAAAAATTAAAAAATAAACTTAAATCAATAAGGGATAATTTGGAAAGTATAAATTTATAATGAGGATAGTTTTGTCTTGAATAAATTATTTTTTTGCTTATGCTTCTGCTTCTTGTAAGAAGCTAGAATTTTCTTCTTCTTCCTAGAACCAGAAAAACTGCTTCTGCTTCTGGCCAAAAGTACTTCCCTGTCTTGTCCAAACAACTTAATTTTTTTTAAAAGTACTTTTTTTGGGGGAAAAAGAAGAAGTAATTTTGGCCTCCCAGAAGCTTGGCCAAACAGACTCTTAATTAATAATGTAAGCGGTCGTTTGGTATGATGGATAAGCAAAAATAATTTCGGGATAAAAATTTAGTACCGTCTTATTCTTTATTTGATTACTAATCTTGGGATAAGGGGATAACTTATATCTGACAGAGGGTAAATAGTAATCCCAGGATAAGTTATCCCTAGATAAAGTAGTAAAATTGACAATCTCAAGATTAATACAATATAGCAAACAATCAATAAAAAATAATACCAAAATAATTAATCTTAATATAACTAATCTCAACATAATTAATCACAACATAATTTGTCTTCAAACCAAACGAGTCATAAAGGGTTAGTTTGGTTACTGCGATTAAAAAATAATGCCGGTATAGAATTTAAAATTATTTTTATTGTGTATGTGGCTGGATTATTGTTCGCAGTAAGCAATACTAGGATTATTTTATACTACGACTGCTGACACCTTTAGCTTTGCCTTAATCCTTTTTGGCCATGATTTAACTTTAGTCCATATTGTAGCAAATTCTGATGCACGATCTTGTGTAACATTCAGCGGATAATTCAGTAAAGTCTTCACATATATTCACCAATTTTGAGTACCCTAATTATGCAATTACAAGCAAAGTTGAGAAGTCAAAGTTGATCAATGGAGAGGTTGATTATTGCATAAAGGCGCTTGGAGAAATTCGTAGATTGGCAGTAAAAGAGTCTTGCTGTTGCTGAATAGGTTAATGCTATTCATTACTGAAGTGTTAAATGAAGTGATAGTACAAAGAAAGTATTGTCCGGGTGACGCACAGTATAATACCAAAGGAAAGCAAAGGAAAAATAGATGTCATGCAGTAGACTTTTGAAGAATTTGGCTGCACACACGCACAAATAAATGCCACGAACAACAAATCAAATTTATAACCCAACCAAATAAGTAGATTTTCGTTTATTAAATCTAGGGAAGAATTACATTTATCTTTTAACTATGCGAAATTTTCTATACATGCTTTTCATTAATAGATGAAGTGTATCGTGCTTTTGCTGTTTCAAAAGTGAGCCATATTTGCCCATCTTGATCTTAATACACACACATATACATATAAAAAAATACGCGAGATGCTACGTTTCTAAGCAATATTGGCACACAGAAATAGCGAGGTGTAATGACACTCTTTACATATAATACTTAAAATCCTGATCTGCCTCTGCTTTAATTTGTATACGGATAAAATCGGGGATAGCGTATACCTCAATTTCCCCGTGAAGAAAACGGAATGAGGGCATGAACACACGAGATTAAAATTGAGGCTAGGAGCCCTTTGTATCGAGATTTGTGAAAAGTGAACGATGTGCTCACCATCGGGCTTGATAAAGCGACGCACCCTGGACTCAGAACGAGTTCTAAGACATCGAAAAACACGATAAATGGTTACACACAACGGATCGAGGGTCGTGATATTCACACCCCGCTGAATATCAGGCGCGGATCTCGCTCGATAGAGGTTTCGAATCAATAATTAATGAGAAATAAAGATTTTACCTTTTGAGACTTGTACTAGGGATGGAACTCTCTTACTATGTAACGGAAAAGTTTTTCTTTTATAATGGACATTGTAACACACAAATCAAAGCAATACAAATTTATTTTCTGCCTTTTAGCTACTGCAAAAATTCTTATTTAATTATTCTGTTCTCTATTTACAACTGGGATCGAACCAAAGGTCCAATCGAGGTCAAAATCACTGTTCAACCTAGGTTCGGGCTAGGCCATAACATTACAACTGATTTGGTTGTTTTTCTATCTTTAACACGGTTATCCAATATTCTTGATTATTTGTGTTGAATCAATCCACGTATCCTTAAAACCGCATACAAATTTAATTGTTATGCGATTTTAGGGTAAATAGTTTGGTGCTCACCGTGTGGCTGAGGATAATAGTGGTACTTTGATACAAATCTCCATAACACACCTTATTTTACGCTTGTTCTTTAAAGTTTTAATTTTAGGCCAGCCAAAAAAATATCGAACTCTCAGTCTGTTCACTTGAACGTTGATGTGACGACCCAAAGGGTCATCACCTGTTTTCTTATTCATTCCGTACTTCCGAGGCCTTGAAAACCTCATTCTTGGTCGCCTCGATTTGCGTGCGTAGTCCGGGCGCGTAGCCGGAAAGCTTAAATATGAATTTTGTGTAAAAATTTATGAATTTTGATGATAATATGATTAAAGTTGACCTTGGTCAATATTTTGGGTAAACGGACTCGGACCCATGATTTGACGGTCCCGGAGGGTCTGTATAAAAATATGGGACTCAGGCATAAGCCCGGAATCGAATTCCGAGGCCGAGCCCGAGAAATGAATTTTTAAGAGAAATTAGTTTTCTGAAATTTATATGAAATTTGAAATGAAAATGGATTAGAAAATATTGGTATCGGGCCCGTATTTTGGTTTCGACGCCCGGTACAGGTCTTATATATGATTTAAGACGTTTCTGTGAAATTTGGTTGAAATCGGACGTCATTTAATATTTCGGAGCTAAATATCTAGAAATGAAAGTTTAAGAAGTTTGATGAAAAAGTGTTGATTTTGATGGTTAATTCATTGATTTTGATGTTATTTTTGCGATTTGATCGCACGTTTAAGTTCGTAGGATGTTGTTGAGTTAGTGTGTGAGTTTGGTTAGGAGTCCTGAGGGCTCGGGAGTATTTCGGAGGTATTTTGGGGTGTTTTGAACTTAGGAGAAGTAGATGATTTTCTGCAATTTTTGCATAATATTTTCCTTCTTCGCGATCGCGGCCTTCAGCTCGCATTCGCGTACCATTAGGCTCCCCCTTCTTCGCATTCGTGAAACAGATCACGCGTTCGCACAGTGGCAGCGCACCCTTCATCGCGTTCGCGTGTGTACCCACGCGTTCGCATAGAGTAAACCCCTAGACCCCTAGCCCTTTCTTTTACGCGTTCGCGAGTAGCTTCCCGCGCTCGCAATGCTTTGTTCTGATTACCCTTCGCAAACGCGATCCCTTTTCCGCAAACGCAAAGGGTAATTTCGCCGAGTGATTTTTTTAAAAGTTTCAGAAACAGTACATTCGAGATTTGTTCAAATTTCTCACGAACTCTCTTCTCCCCCTAGCTCTAGGAGTCCATTGAAGCCCCCATTCTTCAAGACCACTTGGGTAAGTAATTTTCCACTTATTTCCTTCATTCTCCTTCATTAATTAGTAAGTTTCCAAGCTTAAATCACATAGATTAGGGTGGAAATTGAGAAAAATGGGTAGAACTAGGGCTTTTTAATTTTCTTTGATTTAGACCTCGTTTTGGGATCGGATTTGAAAACAAATTGTATATCCGGGCTCGTGGGGGAATGGGTGATATGAATTTGGTCTGAACCTCGTGTTTCAACCAAGCGGGCCCGGGGTCGATTTTAGAATTTTTGGAAGAAAGGTTGAGAATCTATATTTAGGCATTGGGTTTGATTTGTTTAGCTATTATTGATATTATAAAGTTGTTATTTCATAGATTTGATTGAGTTGGAGCCGAATTCGAGAGGAAAAGCGGTCGTTGTGGATTGATTTAGCTGTGGAAGTTGAGGTAACACTACTGCAAAATGAGCATATTGCTATAGAGGTATTGGAACGGTTTAACAACCGTTACATATGCTGCCGTGCCAGTAGATCTAAAGTAACGGTTCTTGCAACAGTTATCCAAATCGTCGCTTAAGGTATATCTATCGCAACGGTTGTTCCTCTGCCTGAAGCAACGAGTATTTCTTTCCAGTTGTAACGGTTAAAAACCGTTGCCATATAGTCTATAGCAACGGTTGGCAGCCATTACCATACAATATGTTGCAACGGTTATGTAAGCTATTGCAACATTTATTTACAAATATTCTAACGGTTTCATTACGCTACTGTAACGGTTTTATTTCTTTTGCAACGGTTTTAACTACCTATTGTGTCAGTTTGTTGCACATTTTGGAACGATTTGTAAGACCTAATGGAATGGTTTTGAATACCTATTAGAATGGTTCTTGTAGACTATTTTGGAGCAACTTTCCATACCTATTGGAACGGTTTGCAATACCTATTGGAACGGTTCTATTATGCTATTACTCCCTGGCTGTAAATGAATATTTAGATATATAAAATTTGCAACAACCTGAAATTTATATAACATTACATTGATAAAACACTTCATAATCTATATTATCTCCATAAAACCAAAATATTTTAACCCAATCACGTAAGTTTTACATCAACACTTACTCCATAAAACCAGAATATTTTAACCCAATAATCACATAAGTTTTACATCAACACTTCAAGAGTTAGTTCAAATGTTGATAACAAAAGATTCCTAGAACAGGGACAACAATTCAAAGTTCTTAGAGTATTGCTTGCTAATTGCTAATTGTCGAGTACGGTGTATAGGCATGGTGACGAGTATCTATGCATTGGTGTCTAGCATGACTGTGAATCCTCATTTGTGCTTATACGGATTTTGATGTGACTCTTCCTTGTTTAATTGATGGTTTCCATAAAAAGTGAAGAGTATGAGAAAGAACTATCAATTGAAAACTCGGTGGAGCATTGGCTAGAATGATAACGTAATTATTGAGTGAGAAATGAAAGAAAGAGAAAGAGATGTGATTATTCCCTTGCTGGGCTGTACTCGTATATTGATTATCTCCCTTTCCGGGATGTGAAAGTTATTGTTGTTGCTCCCTTGTTGGGATTTAGCTATTTCTTGTGATTTTCCCTTACCGGGACTTTTATTACTGTTTATTTATCCCATCGCCCCCTTTCTTGTGATTGTTGCCTGGGTGAGGAAGAGTGATAAAGCACGAAGGTTGATGTCGTGCACGATTTGTGTTGAGAATATGTTAATGCACGAAGGAACATTCCGTGCCATATTTTGATTATTAATGCACGAAGGAATATTTCGTGCCCTGATTTGAATAATGATGCATGAAGGGTCATTTCGTGCCATGATATAAGTGTTTATGTGAGGAAAATCATGAAGGTTGATGCCGTGCACTTTATTTGATTCTTTTGGTGAGAACGAGAGTAAAAGCACGAAGGACGGTGCCGTACAACTGTTGGTTTTCCTGCTCTCGTTGATTATTGTAGTGTGACGACACGACCCATCGTCTCATGAGTTACTGCCCCGTTCTTCTCATTTTCTACTTCCTCATGTTTCATTATCGGTATTGGGTGCATTAGAATTTATTTGGAGCGATTTTGATAAGAAATGAGACATTTAGTCTCTTTTAAGAAGACTTAAGTTGGAAAAAAGTCAACAGGACGTTGACTTATGAGTTAGAAGGCTCGGATATGAATTCTGATGGTTCGGTTAGCTTCGAGAAGTAATTTGTGACTTAGGAGTATGTTCGGATATTTATTTTGATGTTCGTAAAATAAATTGAAGCATTTTGACATAAGTTGGAAAAATGGAATTCGAAAGTTTGACCAATAGTTGACTTTTTGATATCGGGGTCGAAATTTTATTTCGGAAATTGTAATAGCTTCTTTATGCCATTTATAACTTGAGTGCAAAATTTTAAGTCATTCCGGATTGATTTGATAGGCCTCGACATCGAATGTAGAATTTAAAAATTCGTTAGTTTCGTGAAGCTTGAATTGGGGTGTGATTTATATTTTATTGTGGTTTGGTGTGATTTGAGACAACAACTAAGTTAGTATAATATTTTAGGACCTGTTAGTTAATTTGGTTGAGGTCCCGAGGGCCTCGGGTGGATTTCGGATGGTTAACGGAGCGTGGTTTAGAAATGTTTTAACATGATTCTTCAAGAATAAGTGGTATCAATTAAGCAAATGAGTTCCAAATTCAGTTTTGATTGAAGCATTAGATCCGTATTAAAATTTTGGAGCGATGGCAAAAAGAATCGTCCAATTCGGACATCGTATGAGAGAGTTATGCCCATTTTTGTGTCGGGAAAAAAATAGTTGCCCATCGCTAGCGCTCAGGGTAGCGTGGGGCGCCATCCATGGCGCCGGAAAGTTTTGGCTACTGGTTCCAGCGCCACAGGCAGCGCCCGGCGCCACCTGTGGTGCCCGAATCGGAAATATGCTATAAGATGGGGCTTTCGGCCATTTTTACATATTTGGAGCTATGGAGCTCGGTTTGGGCGATTTTCAGAGACAAACTTCGCCACAAAACTTGGGGTAAGTGTTCTTAACTCCCTTGTGATTATATTCTATGAATTAATCTTCATTTTTGGGGGTAGATTCCTGATATTTGAAGAGAAATGGAGGAATTTTCTAAAATTCTATAAAATGAATTTTCAAGATTTGAACATCGATCCGGAGTTGGATTTTGGTAAAATTGGTATGGTTGAACTCGTGGGGAGATAAGGAACCCGTTGATGTAAAAAGTTCTGGATTTTGAGAGATGGGCCCGGGGCTCGGGTTTTGCAAATTTCATGAATTTCGATGTTTTTTTGATTGGGTTATATTCCCTTAGCCTATTGTAATGTATTAGTTGTGGTTTTGGCCAGATTCGATGTGCGAGGAGGTCGATTCGAGAGGAAAAGGGCATTGCAAGCTAGTCTTTGGCCGGCTAGAGGTGAGTAATGCTTGTAAATGATATCCTGAGAGTTTGAAACCCCGGACTTTCACATCGTAACGCTATATTGAGGCGTGACACGCATTCTATGACGAGTGCAGAGTCATTTTCTGTCGGGGATTGCGACTTGGTCCATCCCGAGTGTTATTTTCTACTATATTGGCGATTGATATGCATACTTTATTATCGATAATTGAGCTTACTGCTAAGTTTGGGGCCTTGTGCCGACCTATAGAATCTTTAGGGGATCCTTATGTGTTTTTCCTCACTTGTTTGAATAAAACCATACTTTCAGTCATGTTTCAACTGTTAGAAATGTTATAAGAACTGTATTTTTGAATATGAATATTGAATGAAAAGTATATGAGGGCTGAGATCCCTATAACTTGTTATGCCCGAGAGGCTGTGCATTACTTGGCTGAGATGGGTCGAGGACCCTATAGTGAAGATATTTATATTTGATATGGATCGGGCTGCACGCTGCAACAATGACATATTGATATGGATCGGGCTGCATTCCGCAACAATGATACATTGATATGGATCGGGCTGCACGCCGCAGCAATGATATATTGATATTGAGGCCGAGAGCCTATTTGATGCCACGAGATGGCTTATATTGCACTTGGATTGTAGGAGCCCCTCCGGAGTCTGTACACACCCCCAGTGAGCGCTGTCGATGATAAATAAATGGAGCGGGCTGCACGCCGCAGCGGGTACTAGAGTGTACCATCATATGCATTGCATTGCACTCATGTATTTGTTCCTTATCTGCATTTTCTGCCATAATAATTATGTGCTCTTGTTTCATTGTCTGGTTGCTTCATACCGTTCTGAGCATGAGGGGCTGATACTGTTGTGAGATACTGATATTAAGCCCAAGAGGCTGATGTTGTATTTTGTGAGTTGGGAGTGAGCCTGAGAGGCTGATGTTGTACTTTGTGAGTTGGGAGTGAGCCCGAGAGGCTGATGTTGTACTTTGTGAGTTGGGAGTGAGCCCGCGGGACTGATACTGTACTGAGAGGTTGATATTGAGCCCGAGGAGCAGATTTCTGATTATTTCTTACTTGTTGAAATTATTTTTGCAACTGTTGAAAGGATCATTTTCAAAAGAGGTTTAAAAATGAGCCAAGATACTTCAAAAGATTTCACAGTTTTCACCTATTTTTCTCAATTTAAGGGCTTTTCACTACTTCTATACAGCATGATGATCTGTTATACGTGATTTTTTAATGCTTAGTTATTATTTACTTTCATTATTCACTGAGTTGGAGTACTCACTTTACTCCCTGCTCCTCGTGTGCAGATGTAGGTATTGGTTTACCCAGTAACGGGTTTGAGCTGGTTGAGGATTTGCTATCGTAGCTGAGCAAGGTGACCGCTAGCATTCACGGCACCAGATTTCTTCTTTGATTCTAAATCTTAATTAATGTATTACAGAAGTTGTAGTTGTATTAGAAATCCTTCTAGATGCTCGTGGCTTGTGACACCCCGGTTAGGGCTGTGTTAGGTTAGATTTTCGCATTTTTATCTATACTTACGCTATTTGGTATTATAAAACCATGTTGTACTATAGTTGTGTTAAATAGTTGTTTTAAAAGGATGAATTGGGTTGATTGGCTGGCCTTGTCTTCATGAAAGGCGCCATCACGACCAGGTTCGGGATTTGGGTCGTGACATGTAGTTGTACATTTCATTGTCTATTATTGATTTTATTTCTGAACTGTTAGCTCCCCTATAGCATGTTCCCCTCCCTCTTGAATGGTTAATTTCTATATTCCTCTCTATTGCATATGTATATATTGAACTGTACAGGTTTGTTTGGTAGTCCTGTCTAGCCTCGTCACTACTTCGCCGGGGTTAGGCCAGACACTTACCAGCACATGGGGTCGTTGTGTTGATACTACACTTTTATGCTCTTTTGCACAGATCACGGAGCCGGAGCAGCTTTTGGACAACAGTAGTTGATTGGGAGCTGACTTCAGTCCAGAGATTTCGAGGTAGCCTTACTGACGTTCGCATGGCTCGGAGTCTCTTCTATCTTTATTTTCGTTTGTTTTCCTTGTACCGAAACAAACAGTATTGTGTTTTATTCAGACTTTGTATTAAATATTCTATAGACATTCGTGAATTAGTGACTCCAGTTTTGGGTAGAGTTTGTAATTGAATTTCCGCACCTGTTTTCAGTTTATTTATATTTAAGACTTCCGCTTTTATATTAAATGTCACATTGTTTTAATATGGTCGATATTTGCTAAAAGAAATATGTTAAGTGTCTTGCCTAGATCCTATAAGTAGGCGCCATCATAACTCTCGAGGGTGGGAAATTCAGGTCGTGACAAGTTGGTATCAGAGCGCTAGGTTACATAGGTCTCACAACTCACGGACAAACTTGGTAGAGTCCGAGGGATCGGTATGGAGACGTCTGTGTTTATCCCCCAGAGGCTACAGAGTTTGGAAAATTTCACTTTTGTTCTTTCTTGTCGTGCAATTCTGTTACTCAAATACTGATTGTCTTTCTACTCTGTTCTTTCGCAGATGGGAGAACACGTGCTTTCTCTTCTACTGCACAGTAGCCCGAGCCCCCAGCAGCAGCTCCTACGAGGGGCAGAGGGCGAGGCCGAGGCCATGCCAGAGGCCGAGGCAGGGGCAGAGCTCAGCCCCAAGCAGCAGCCCCAGAGGTGGAGCCTCATGTTGATTATGACGAGGAGGTTCCAGCCCCAGTAGATCTGGTGGGCCCAGCTCAGGTGCCAGCGGGGTTCATAGCTACCCCAGTTCTTCAGGACATTTTGGTCAGATTGGTAGGCCTTATGGAGAGCATCACTCGAGCGGGTTCGCTTCCAGTAGCACCAGCCACTTCTTAGGCTGGAGGAGGAGTTCAGACTCCCGCTACAATACTCCGGAGCGAGTAGCTCCTCAGGCTGAGGTTCCAGTGGTACAGCCAGTTGTGGCAGTTCAGCCGGGTATTGTGACTCAGACCGGTGATGGAGCGGCTATGTCCGCGGATGCTTTGTGGAGGCTTGATAGGTTCACTAAGCTCTTCACCACCACATTCAGCGGTGCTTCTTCAGAGGACCCCCAGGATTTCTTGTATAGCTATCATGAGGTTCTTCGGACTATGGGTATTGTGGAGACCAATGGGGTCGACTTCGCCACCTTTCGTCTATCTGGATCTACCAAGACTTGGTGGAGGGACTATTGTTTAGCCAGACCAGCATGGTTGCCATCTCCGACTTGGGACCAGCTTGCAGAGTTATTTTTGGAGAAGTTTCTCCCAGTTACTCAATGAGAGGCTCTTCGCAGGCAGTTCGAGCTCCTCTAGAAGGGCTCTATGACAGTCACGCAGTATGAGACTCGATTCATTGATCTAGAACGCCATGCTATTGTTATACTCCCCACCGAGAGAAAGAGGGTGCAGAGGTTTATTGATGGATTGATTCAGCCGATCCGTCTCCAGATGGCTATGGGAGTCGGGAGTGAGATTTCTTTTCAGGAGGTGGCCAAAGCGGCCCGTAGAGTTGAGATGGCTCTTGCACGAGAAGGTGGTCATAGTTTAGATAAGAGGCCCCGTCATGCAGGTAGGTTCAGTGGTACCTCGTTTAGAGGTATTTATTCTTATGGTAGAGGCCATCCACCGAGGCCCTTTCAGTCAACTCTCCAGGTCTCTCATGGTACTTCTGTTAGGGGTGGTTCTCAGCAGCATTATTCTGATCAGCAGTCTTTCAGTGCACCACCAGCTCCCATCAGTGCACCGCCACTTTAGAGTTTTCGGGGAGGATATTTAGGTCGACAGGGTCAACAATCTCAGCAGTCGAGGGCTTGTTACGGTTGTGGTGATCCGAGTCACATTGTCAGATTTTTCCCTCGAGCTTCGGGTAGTTCCTAGCAGCAGGGTCCTCGTTCTATGATTTAGGCACCAGGTGATCCATAGGTCACCCAGCCAGCTAAAGGCGGGGGTAGAGGTCATAGAGGTGGAGGTAGGGATCATAGAGTTTGAGCTCGGATCGCCAGAGGTAGAGGCCAGTCAGCAGCCGACTATTCCAGAGATGTGGTTTAGGGAGGTGGGCCCCAGCCCCGGTGTTATGCTCTTCTAGCCAGGCCAGAGGTTGAGTCTTCAGATGCAGTTACAAGTACTATTCTGTTCTGTGATAGGGATGCTTCAGTGCTATTTGACCCTGGGTCTATGTATTCGTATGTGTCGTCCTATTTTGCACCATACTTGGTCATGCCTAGTGATGCTTTGAGTATTCCTATTTATGTATCTACACCGGTGGGTGATTCTATAGTGGTCGATCGAGTGCATCGTCCTGTATAGTATTATTTGAGGGTCTTGAGACCCGTGTTGATTTATTGCTCTTAGACATGGTGGATTTTGACGTCATATTAGGGATGGATTGGTTGTCCTCGTATCATGCTATCTTGGATTGTCACGCCAAGACCGTGACCCTGGCTTAATCATATTTGCCCCGTTTGGAGTGGAGAGGGACCCCATGTCACACCACCCGCAGTGTTATTTCATATATGAAGGCTCGACGCATGGTCGAGAAGGGGTGTTTAGCTTATCTGGCATATGTTCGCAATTCCAGCGCAGAGGTCCAAACTATTGATTTTATTCCCATTGTTCGAGAGTTTCCCGAGGTTTTCCCTTCAGACCTGCCGGGTATGCCGCCCGACAGGGATATTGATTTTTGTATTGATCTGGCTCCGGGCACTCAGCCCATTTCCATTTTGCCGTACCACATGGCCCCGCCAGAGTTGAAAGAGTTAAAGGATCAGTTGCAGGATTTGCTTGAGATGGGTTTAATTATACCCAACATTTTGCCTTGGGGTGTGCCGGTGTTATTTGTGAAGAAAAAGGATGGTTTAATGAGGATGTGCATTGATTACCGGCAATTGAACAAAGTAACGATTAAGAACAATTATCCACTGCCAAGGATTGACAATTTGTTCGACCAGCTTCAGGGTGAAAAGGTGTTTTCAAAGATAAACTTGAGATATGGCTACCATCAGCTGAGGATTAGGGTATCTGATGTCCCTAAGACAGTATTTCGCACTCGGTATAAGCATTATGAGTTTTTGGTCATGTCATTTGGGTTGACCAATGCCCCAACAACATTTATGGAGTTGATGAACTGAGTGTTCAGGCCTTATTTGGACTTGTTCGTGATAGTCTTTATTGATGATATTCTGATATACTCCCGCAGTTAGGAGGAGCACGAGCAGCACCTCAGAGTGGTTCTTCAGACTCTGAAGGATAGTCAGTTATATGTTAAGTTCTCGAAGTGTGAGTTCTAGTTGAGTTCGGTTGCATTTCTGGGTCACATTGTTTCAGCAGAGGGTATTCAGGTGGACCCGAAGAAGATTGAGGCAGTCAAGAACTGGCCTCGACCAGCATCAGCTACAGAGATTCGGAGTTTCTTGGGGTTAGCAGGCTACTACCCTCGGTTCGTGGAGGGGTTTTCATCTATTACAGCCCTGATGACCAGATTGACCCAGAAGGGTGCCCAGTCGAATGAGTGTGAGGCAAGCTTTTAGAAGCTAAAGATAGCTTTGACTACGACATCGGTATTGGTTTTGCCCACAGGTTCATGGCCTTATACAGTCTATTATGATGCTTCCCGTATTGGGCTTGGTGAAGTATTGATGTAGGATGGCAAAGTCATTGCCTATGCTTCGAGGCAGTTGAAGATCCACGAGAAGAATTATCTGGTGCACGATCTAGAGTTGGCAGCCATTGTCCATGCTTTGAAGATTTGGAGGCATTATCTATATGGTGTGACGTGTGAGGTGTACACTGATCACAAGAGTCTTCAGTACTTTTTCAAGCAAAAGGAGTTGAATTTGAGGCAGAGGAGGTGGGTGGAGTTTTTGAAAGACTATGATGTTACTATCTTGTATCACCCGGGAAATGCCAATGTGGTGGCCGATGCATTGAGTAGGAAGTCAGCCAGCATGGGTAGTCTTGCTTATATTCCGGTCAGCCAGAGACCGCTTGCTTTGGATGTTCAGGACTTGGTCAACCAATTTGTGAGGTTGGATATTTTGGAGCCTAGCCGAGTGTTAGCTTGCACGGTCTCTCGTTCTTCATTATTGGAGCGTATTCGTGATCGACATTTTGATGATCCCCAATTTGTGTGTCTTGAGAGACACGGTGCAGCGTGGAGGTGGCACGAAGGTGACCTTAGATGATGATGGTGTTTTTAGATTGCAGGGGCGAGTTTGTGTGCCCAATGTTGATGGGATTCGAGAGTTGATCTTAGCGGAGGCCCATAGTTCTCGGTATTCTATTCATCCGGGCGCCGCGAAGATGTATCAGGATCTGAGACAACACTATTGGTGACGCAGGATGAAGAAAGATATTGTTCCATATGTGGCTCGATGTTTGAATTGTCAGCAGGTTAAGTATGAGCATCAGAGGCCTGGTGAACTATTTCGGAGGATTGAGCTTCCCGAGTGGAAGTGGGAGAGAATTACCATGGATTTCATTACTGGACTTCCAATGACTCGGAAGAAGTTTGATGCTATTTGGGTCATGGTTGATAGGATGACCAAGTCAGTGTATTTTGTTCCTATTGCAGCCACCTATTCATCAGAGAGGTTAGCTGAGATCTACATTAGAGAGATTGTTCACCTTCATGGGATGCCGGTATCTATCATTTCGGACCGGGGTACGCAGTTTACCTCGCACTTCTGGAGAGTAGTTCAGTAAGAGTTGGGCACCCAGGTTGAGTTGAGCACAACATTTCATCCCCAAACAGACGGTCAGTCCGAGAGGACTATTCAGATTCTAGAGGATATGCTCTGAGCCTGTGTCATTAATTTTGGAGGCTCGTGGGACCAGCTTTTGCCTTTAGCAGAGTTCGCCTACAATAACAACTACCAATCTAGCAGTTAGTTGGCTCTATATGAGGCATTGTATGGTAGGCGATGTCGGTCTCCAGTTGGATGGTTTGAGCCGGGAGAGGCTCGGTTATTGGGTACAGATTTAGTTCAGGAGGCCTTGGATAAGGTCAAGATCATTCAGGATAGGCTTCAGACCGCTCAGTCCAGGTAGAAGAGTTATGCAGATCGCAAGGTTCGAGGCGTGGCTTTCATGGTTGGTGAGCGAGTATTGCTCTGAGTGTCGCCTATGAAGGGCGTGATGAGATTTGGGAAGAAGGGCAAGCTTAGCCCTAGGTTTATTGGCCCATTTGAGATTCTCGATCGTGTGGGAGAGGTGGCTTATAGACTTGCCTTGCCGCCTAGCTTATCAGCCGTGCATCCAATGTTTCACATTTCCATGCTCCGGAAGTATCACGACGATCCATTCCATATGTTAGATTTCAGCACTGTCCAGTTGGATAAGGATCTGTCTTTTGAGGAGGAGCCGGTGGCTATTCTAGACTAGCAGGTTCAATAGTTGAGGTCGAAGAGTTTTCCTTCAGTGCGTGTTCAGTGGAGAGGTCAGCCTCCTGAGGCATCGACCTAGGAGTCCGAGTCTAATATGCGGAGCCGTTGTCCTCATCTATTTCCCGGCTGAGGTACTTCTTTCTTTTGTCCGTTCGAGGACGAACGATTGTTTTAGAGGTGGAGAATATGACGACCCAAAGGGTCATCACCTATTTTCTTATTCATTCCATGATTCTGAGGCCTTGAAAACCTTATTTTTGGTCGTCTCGATTTGCGTTCACATTCCGGGCGCGTAGCCGAAAAGCTTAAATATGAATTTTGTGTAAAAATTTATGAATTTTGATGATAATATGATTAAAGTTGACCTTGGTCAAAAATTTAAGTAAACGAACTCGGACCCGTGATTTGACGATCCCAGAGGGTCCGTAGAAAATACAGGACTCGGGCGTATGCCCGGAATCGAGTTCCGAGGCCCCAAGTTCGAGAAATAAGTTTTTAAGTGAAATTGTTTTTCTGAAATTTATATGAATATTTGAAATAAAAATGGATTAGAAAATATTGGTATCGGGCCCGTATTTTGGTTCCGGCCTGCGGTACAGGTCTTATATGTGATTTAAGACATTTCTGTGAAATTTGGTTTAAATCGAACGTCTTTTGACGTGTTTCGGACCTACATATCTAGATATGAAAGTTTAACAAGTTTGATGAAAAAGTGTTGATTTTGAGGGTTAATTCATTGATTTTGATGTTATTTTGGCGATTTGATCGCACGGTTAAGTTCGTAGGATATTGTTGAGTTAGTGTGTGAGTTTGGTTAGTAGCCTCAAAGGCTCGAGTGTGTTTTGGAGGTGTTTCGGGGTGATTTGAACTTAGGAGAAGTAGCAGATTTTCTGCAATTTTTGCACAGTATTTTCCTTCTTCGCGATAGCGGCCTTCAGCTCGCGTTCGCGTACCATTAGGCTCCCCCTTCTTCACGTTCGCGAAATAGATCACGCGTTCGCACAGTGGCAGCCCACCCTTCATCGCGTTCGTGTGTGTACCCATTCATTTGCATAGATTAAACCGTTGGACCCCCAGCCCTTTCTTCTACGCGTTCGCGAATAGCTTCTCGCGTTCGCAATGCTTTGTTCTGATTACCCTTCGCGGATGCGATCCTTTTCCCGCGAACGCAAAGGGCAATTTCGCCCATTGATTTTTTTAAAAGTTTCAGAAACAGTACATTCGGGATTTGTTCAAATTTCTCACGAACTCTCTTCTCCCCCAAGCTCTAGGATTCCATTGAAGCCCCCATTCTTCAAGACCACTTGGGTAAGTAATTTTCCACTTATTTCTTTCATTCTCCTTTATTAATTAGTAAGTTTCCAAGCTTAAATCACATAGATTAGGGTGGAAATTGAGGGAAATGGGTAGAACTAGGGCTTTTTAATTTTCTTTGATTTAGACCTTGTTTTGGGGTAGGATTTGAAAACAAATTGTATATCCGGGCTCGTGGGGGAATGAGTGATATGAATTTGGTCCGATCCTCGTGTTTCGACCAAGCAGGCCCGGGGTCGATTTTGGAATTTTTGGAAGAAAGGTTGGGAATCTATATTTAGGCATTGGGTTTGATTTGTTTAGCTATTATTGATATTATAAAGTCGTTATTTCATAGATTTGATTGAGTTGAAGCTCAATTCGAAAGGGAAAGTGGTCATTGAGGATTGATTTAGCTGTGGAAGTTGAGGTAACACTACTGGAAAATGAGCCTATTGCAATAGAGGTATTGGAACGGTTTAGCTACCGTTACATACGCTGTCGTGCCAGTAGATCTAAAGTAACGGTTATTGCAACGGTTATCCAAATCGTCGATAAGGTATATCTATCGCAACGGTTGTTCCTCTGCCTGAAGCAACGAGTATCTCTTTCCAGTTGTAACGGTTAAAAACTGTTGCCATATAGTCTATAGCAACGGTTGGCAGCCATTACCTTACAATATGTTGCAACGGTTATGTAAGCTATTGCAACGTTTATTTACAAATATTCTCATGGTTTCATTACGCTACTGTAACGGTTTTATTTCTTTTGCAACGATTTTAACTACCTATTGTGTTAGTTTGTTGCACATTTTGGAACGATTTGTAAGACCTAATGAAACGGTTCTTGTAGACTATTTTGGAGCGATTTTCCATACCTATTGGAACGGTTTGCAAGACCTATTGGAACGGTTCAATTATGCTATTACTCCCTGACTGTAAATGAATATTTAGATATATTAAATTTGCAACAACCTGAAATTTATATAACATTACATAGATAATACACTTCATAATCTATATTATCTCCATAAAACCAAAATATTTTAACCCAATCACATAAGTTTTACATCAACACTTACCCCATAAAACCAAAATATTTTAACCCAATAATCACATAAGTTTTACATCAACACTTCAAGAGTTAGTTCAAATATTGATAACAAAAGATTCCTAGAACATGGACAACAATTCAAAGTTCTTAGAGTATTGCTTGCTAATTGCTAATTGTCGAGTACGGTGTATAGGCATGGTGACGAGTATCTATGCACTGGTGTCTAGCATGACTGTGAGTCTTCATTTGTGCTTATACGGATTTTGATGTGACTCTTCCTTGTTTAATTGATGATTTCCATAAAAAGTGAAGAGTATGAGAAAGAACTATGAATTGAAAACTCGGTGGAGCGTTGGTTCGAATGATAACGTAATTATTGAGTAAGAAATAAAAGAAAGAGAAAGAGATGTGATTATTCCCTTGCCGGGCTGTACTCGTATATTGATTATCTCCCTTGCCGGGATGTGAAAGTTATTATTGTTGCTCCCTTGCCGGGATTTAGCTGTTTCTTGTGGTTTTCCCTTGCCGGGACTTTTATTACTGTTTATTTATCCCCTCGCCCCCTTTATTGTGATTGTTGCCTGGGTGAGGAAGAGTGATAAAGCACGAAGTTTGATGCCATGCACGATTTGTGTTGAGAATACGTTAATGCACAAAGCAACATTCCGTGCCATGTTTTGATTATTAATGCACGAAGGGTCATTCTGTGCCATGATATGAGTGTTTACGTGAGCAAAAGTATGAAGGTTGATACCGTGTACTTTATTTGATTCTTTTGGTGAGAACGAGAGTAAAAGAACGAAGGACGGTGTCGTGCAACTGTTGGTTTTCCTGCTCTCGTTGATTATTGTAGTTGTACAGTTTCATAGTCTATTGTTGATTTTATTTCCGAACTGTTAGCTCCCCTATAGCATGTTCCCCTCCCTCTTGACTGGTTAATTTCTGTATTCCTCTCTATATCATATATATATATATATATATATTGAACTGCACAGGTTTGTTTGGTAGTCCTGTCTAGCCTCGTCACTACTTCGTCGAGGTTAGGCTAGTTACTTACCAGCACATGTGGTCGGTTGTGCTGATGCTACACTTCTGTGCTCTTTTGCACAGATCACGGAGCCGGAGTAGCTTTTGGATAGTAGTAGTTGATTGGGAGCTGACTTCAGTCCAGAGATTTCAAGGTAGCCTTGCTGACGTGCGCATGGCCCGAAGTCTGTTCTATCTTTGTTTTCGTTTGTTGTCCTTGTACCTGAACAAACAGTATTGTGTTTTATTCAGACTTTGTATTTAGTATTCTATAGAAGTTCGTGAGTTAATGACTCTAGTCTTGGGTAGAGTTTGTAATTGAATTTCAGCACTTGTTTTCAGTTTATTTATATTTAAGACTTGTGCTTTTATATTAAATGTCACATTGTTTTAATATGGTCGATATTTTCTAAAAGAAATTAGTTAAGTGGCTTGCCTAGCTCCTATTAGTAGGCTCCATCATGACTCCCGAGGGTGGGAAATCCGGGTCATGACAGTTGACACTAAGTTTGGCCATTATCACGAGAACAGTAATTTAGTGCCTAGCAACGAGGTGCCTCCTACTGATTCTGACTATGTCTCAGTTGCCAATCCGGTTGATGCAAACTCACAAGTGGCCATTGAAGCCAATTTTCCAACTGACCTCAAAAATAGTGTTCGCGGGGGACCCCGACCAACCTCTTGAGAAGCACCCGAATGCGAAGGTGATGGGATAAGACTACGACTAATCTTCGAAATGTTGCATGATCAACAAGTGGCAATAGCACAACTAAAGAATCATAGCCATGCCCCCAACAGGGTCGAGCTCGAACAATCCTGGAAAAGTACCCGAAGAAACAAACAAATCACCGAGAGACTGGGTGTAGCCGAGCCCAGGGTCAATCCCGAGATAATGAAAATGCTTGAAGAATTAACAAAGTGGGTAGAGTTGGTTGAGAAGAAAATTGAGGCTAATGACAAAAAGGTGAAAACATACAATTTCAGGGTTGATCAGATCCCGAGGGAACCCGCAATACTGAAAGGACTAGACTCAAATATTTTTTATCCAAAAGCCTTTTTCCCAAGCGCAACACAAAAAACTATCCCATAAAGGTTTTGTATGCTCGATATTCCCAAATACAATGGGACCAGATATCTAAACGAACATGTGACTTCCTACACATGCATGATCAACGGAAATGATTTGGAGGATGATGCGATCGAGCCGGTGTTACTGAGGAAGTTCAGAGAAACTCTATCCAAGGAATCGATGATGTAGTATCACAACTTACCCCCAAATTTATTGACTCGTTTGCTATGCTTGCATATGCTTTTGTAAAATCCCATGTCGGGGCCATCAAGGTCGAGACCAGGAAGTCAGACCTCTTCAAGGTCAAACAAAGGGATAATGAGATGCTCAGGGAGTTCGTGTCAAGGTTCTAGTTAGAACGGATAGATCTACCACCGGTCATGGATGATTAGGCCGTTCAGGCATTCACTCAGGGGCTCAACCCCCGAAATTCCTTGGCCTCATAATAGTTGAAACAAAATTTGTTAGAGTACCCGACGGTAACCTGGGCCGACATCCATAATAGATATTAATCAAAGATTAGGGCTGAGGAGGATCAGCTCAGGGCTCCTTACGGATCTGTTTAACCTATCCAGCCCGATGGCAGATCTAAGAGATTAATTGATCAAGAACCAAGACCAAACTGAGACCGGTATCAACAATACATTGCAAACCAAGAGGAAATAGATCGGGGCGCCATCCCACAAGAAGTGAGAAGAGAAGCGATCGGGGGTCTAGTGACCGAGACCTGATGATCAAAAATGGGTTTGATATGCTGCTCGGAAATAGGGAAACATCGAGATTGTCGAAATACTTCAACGTGGACACAGCCAGCATCGTGTCAGCCATAGGGCACGTCAAAGAGACCAAGTGGCCCTGATCATCGTAGTCCGACCCTTCCCAGAGGGATCCTAACTTGATGTGAAAGTACCACGATACCCATGGCCATAGGACCGAGGACTAATGACAATTAAGAGAAGAAGTTGCCCCGTTAATCGACAACAGACACCTTTGAGAATTCTTGAGTGATCAAGCCAAAAACCACTTCATGAACAGGGATACCAACAAATAGGTCGAACAAGAGTAGCCTCATTATATAATCAACATGATCATCGGAGGATTCGATGTCTCCAAGTGCCAATGATAAAACGCACTAAAGTATCTATCATGAGGGAAAATGCACCCGGGATTGTGTTCTAGAGAGAACCATTTCGTTCGGCAATGAGGATGTCGAGAGCATCGTGCAATCTCATAATGATGCACTGGTAATTTCCGTACTAATCAATAAATCTTGAGTTAAACGTGTGTTGATCGATCCAGGTAGCTCGGCCAACATCATCAGATCGAGGTTCATAGAGCAACTAGAGTTATAGTACCAAATCGTGCCAGTGGTCCGGTTGTTGAACGAATTTAACATGGCATGTGAAACTACTAAAGGGGAAATAACCTTGCTAGCGAACACCGCTGGGACAATCCAAGAAATGAAATTCTACGTGATCGAGGGGGACATGAGGTACAACGTCCTGTTCGGAAGGCCATGGGTTCACAACATGAGGGCGGCACCCTCGACCTTGCACCAGATATTGAAATTCCCCACATTGAGAGGAGTCAAGACGGTATATGGAGAATAGTCGTACACAAAGGAGATGTTAGATGTCGGCGAGGTAATTTCGGTGCCCACAGTTTCTACATCAAAGAATGCGGATCTGACCAAAAAGGAGGAAATTAAATAGCAATCATTGATACTGGCCTCGACCGAACGGGAGGAACGAGGAGCAGACGAGGAGGACAATTACAGTGTCCCGAGATCATTCATAGCTCCCGATGACACATACGCCACCAAATTGACGGTTGAAGAGTTGGAGCAAGTCATATTAATCGAACATCCATTGGATCGAAAGGTATACCTGAGCACGGGTTAACCCCCGAGCTTAGGGAAAAGCTTATTAATTTTCTTAAATCTAACGTAGATTCTTTCGCTTGGTCTCATCTTGACATGACAAGGATCCTACCGGAGGTAACAACTTATAAGGTAAGTTTGGACCCGAAGTTCCATCTGGTCAAGCAGAAGAGGAGGCCACAATTTGAATTCAAACATGCATTCATCAAGAATCAGTTATCCAAACTTCTTAAAATAGGATCAATCCGGGAAGTTAAATACCCGAATTGGTTAGCTAACGTAGTTGTAGTTCCTAAAAAGGGGAATAAGCTAAGAGTGCGTGTAGATTACAAAGACCTAAATAAAGCATGCCCCAAGGATTCTTTCCCTTTGCCTCACATCGATCGAATGATCGACGCGACGGCTGACACGAGATACTCAATTTTCTCGATGCCTATTCCGGGTACAACCAAATTCAGATGGACTCGGACGACCAAGAAAAGACTTCTTTCATCAGTAAATTCGGAACCTACTGTTATAATGTAATGCCATTTGGGTTAAAGAACACCGGTGCCACTTATCAACACCTATTAAACTAGATGTTCGGAAACAAATAGGAAAATCAACGAAAATTTATATTGACAATATGTTGTTCAAATTTGTGCGAGCAGAGGACCATTTAAAATATTTGCATGAGACATTTGACGTACTGAAGAAATACCATAAGAAGCTGAACCCAGAGAAGTACGTATTCGGGGTCGGATCGGGAAAATTCCTTGGGTTCATGGTGTCTGATCGAGGGATTGAGATCAACCCCGAAAAAATAAAGTCGATAGAGGACATCACCATGGTGGACAACGTCAAGGCCATTCAAAGACTAACTAGGCATATAGATGCCTTGGGCCAGTTCATCTCGAGAAGCTCAAACAAGAGCTATCGATTCTTCTTACTATTAAAGAAGAAGAATAATGTTTCCTGGACCCTGGAATGCCAGCAAGCTTCCGAAGAACTCAAATGGTACCTATTGAGCCACCCTTGTTGCACACTCCAAAGACAGACGAACAAATATACCTCTACTTGGCGATTCGAGGTGGAGGTAAGTGCTGTCTTAGTACGTGAGGGAGAAGGTACACAATTTACTATTTACTAGGTTAGTAGAACTCTAGGCGAGGCCGATCCAAGGTATCCTCACCTGGAAAAGTTGGCTCTCGCTTTGCTAATCGCCTCCAGGAAGCTAAAACCATACTTTCAATGCCACCCCATATGTGTCGCTACCTCTTACCCGCTAAGGAACATGATGCACAAACCTAAACTCTCAGGCCGATTGGCCAAATGGGGCATGGAAATTAGTAGTTATGATATCGAGTATCGACTTCGAACCGCCATAAAATCTTAGATTTTGGTAGACTTAGTGGCCGACTTTACGCCGGCCTTAATACCTGAAGTCAAAAGGGAATTATTATTAACCTTGGGGACCACTTCGAGAATATGGGCCCTTTTACGGATGGTGCCTCAAACACGAAGGGGTACGGTCTCGGTATCGTATTAAAACTGCCTATGGTAAATGTAATTAGGTAATCTATTAAAAATGTCAAATGTACTAACAATGAGGCCGAATATGAGGCCATGATTGGAGGTCTAGAATTGGCTAAAAGCCTTGGGGCCGAAGTGATCGAAGCTAAGTGCGACTCCCTCCTTATGATAAATCAAGTTAACAAGACGTTCGAAATAAAATAAGAACTGATGCAAAGGTACTTGGACAAATTACAAATAACCCTACATCAATTCAAGGAATGGAACCTATAATATATACCCCGAGACAAAACATGAAGGCAGATACACTAGCTAACTTGGGTTCGTCGGTTGATTCAGATGAGTTCAACTCGGTAGTAGTGGTGCAACTAATGAACTCGGTGATAGAAGAAAGCCATGATGAAGTGAACTGAATAAGTTTAACTTGGGATTGGAAAAACAAATACATAGACTAATTAAAGACAGGGAAACTACCTTCGGATCCCAAAAAACCGAGAACCCTGTGCACCAAAGCTGCCAGATTTAGCTTGGTCGAAGGGGCTTTCTTCAAGAGGACTTTCTTTGGCTCACTAGCCAAATTCTTAGGACCAGGAGAGACCGAATACACCATGAGAGAAGTTCACAAAGGCATTTGCAGGAACCATTCGGGGGTAGAATCCTTGGTTCGAAAACTAATTAGGGTCGGATACTACTAGACCGAAATGGAGAAGGATGCAAAGGACTTCGTATGAAAATGTATCGAGTGCCAAAGACACCCCCCCCCCAATGATCCATCAACCGGGAGAAATTCTCCACACAGTCCTATCCCCATGGCCATTTATGAAGTGAGGAATGGGCATCGTCGGTCCTCTACCATGGGCACCTTATAAAGCACAATTCATACTATTCATGACTGATTATTTTTTCAAATGGGTTGAGGACCAATCGTTCGAAAAAGTCTGAGAGAAATAAGTCATTAACTTCATCTGGGACTACATAATATGTCAATTTGGGATACCAACCGAGATTTTTTGTGACAACGGAAAATAATTCGTCGATAGTAAGGTGATTAAGTTTTTCGAAGATCACAATATCAAGAAGATACTATAGATATGTTATCATCCTAGTGGGAACGGGCAGGCAGAGTTAGCGAACAAGGCTATACTTCAAAACTTGAAAAAGAGGTTGACCGGTTAGAAAGGAAAATGGAATGGAATCCTACCCGAAGTCCTGTGGGCATACCGTATGACTTCGAAATCGAGCATCGGGGCCACCCTATTTTCTTTGGTCTTAGGAGCCGAAGCTTTAATGCCAATCGAGATAGGAAAACCAAGCCCCAGGTTCCAGTATGCGACCGAAGAGCCAAATCCGGAAGCCATGATCACAAGCCTAGAACTATTGGATGAAGGGCGGGAGGCGATCCTGGTCCAGTTGGTAGCCTAAAAAGAGGGAATAGAAAGGTATTACAACCGAAGGGCCAGCCTCCGATACTTTCAAGTCGGGGATGTGATGTTGAGAAAAGTAACACTACACACCGAGAACCCGAACGAAGGAAAACTGGGCCTGAATTGGGAAGGATCATAAGTATATATTGAGTATTGGTTCGGCTAGGCTAAATAATTTTTGCTTAGATTATGTATTAGTATTAGAAAGTTAATTAAATATATATAAATATTTAATTGTAAATCCAGTAATTAAGATAAACTATAAGTTCGTTGACAAATGGAGAAATCATACACTTCAAACTCTGACTCTGTTATCACGTAACGTACTTGTTAATATTGTTATCCGAAACTGAATGCTGTATCCACCATGCCAATAGCATAAACATGATGAAATATGTAATTGCCCTTCTATGTGCTCTCTATTTCAGAAATAATGGGAATGGGCAATCATTAAAAGTATATCCAACTCCAGACTTTGACTACATTCATTTACGCGTATCACCAACCATTAGAAATATGTTTATACCTGAACGTTATATTTCATCCATCCATGTAAATAACAGAAATTGAGCAGAGAACTTCTAAGACCAATAAAAAAATGCTTATAGAGTGATATTTTAATGTAGTCTACATAAATAATACTATATGTATTGTAAACTACTCTATAATTCACACCATACTAATATTTTATAGAGCATGTAAATTATAGGAGTAAAACATGGTCTATATAGTCAAGTGTGGAAATATCGTTCCTTCAGTTGCATGAATATCATTGTAATACTTAGGTAGATTCCTGCCCCATTTTTTTTTCTTTCTTCTCCACAAGAATACGAGAAGAATGTCTTTTAACAGTAATAAAGCAAATAGTCTGGCATACTAATTAAACATTAAGTATAATGTAGAGACTGGACCTTTAAAATAGCACCAAGATTTTGGTCTAGTACTAATAGTATTGCAACATTTTATGTGTAGGCTAGACGTACGTCATGACGGGTTCGAACTAGATTTGTTACCAATAAAAATCTAATGTATATTTAAAGGAGAAGGGTCGTTGAAATTGGACGAAATTATTATCTACCGAACTTTAAACTGTGCAATAATGTTCTCGAATCGGAACCTTCTTATAAATTGCAAAGAAAAAGAAGAGAATTAACATGCATGGGCCAGTTTTTTCTTTCCTCTAGATGGAGGGAATTTCAAGAAATAATTATTGGAAAAAATTAATCACTTGTATCTTCACTTCTAAGCTTGTTGAGAAGTGCAGTAATAAGGGCATCTCTCTTCTCAGCTCTGGCTTCTTCTTTCATTTTCCATTGCTCTTCTCTTTCTCTCCATCTCTTTTCCATCATTAGCCTCTCATTTTGCACTGCCTCCATTTTTTGTCTCCATTCCATCTCCTTTATTTTTCTCTCTTCTTCCCTTCTTTCATATTGTTTTTGCCATTGCATTTCCATTTCCATTTGTTTATTCATAAACTCATCCAAAATATCCTTTAAATTTCCCACTAAATTCCCACTAGCAACATTACTACTACTACTACTACTACTTGTTTTTCCCTTAAGCTTTCTTTTCTTTTTATTGCTACCTTTTTCTTCTTCACTATCCTCATCATTTTCCTCCTCTTCAGCCTCCATCCTTAGCATTCTCTCCATAAAAATAGCTTCCAACTCGTTGTAAAATGGAAATTGTTGTCTTAGATCTTCTGCTTCCATTGTCTGACAACCCTAGATATAGATATAGGACGAATTATAACTTTCATTCAAGGACATTAAAAAAGTCGTAGAAGCACAATAACCTCATGAATTTATTGAAGTCTCTTCATCAACAAGAAAGTCAAAATAAAATACTAAAATTTAAAATACTTGTACTAATGAACATTCTTAGAAAAGAAACATAATAAAGAATCCGTCAATTCTCTTTTTTGTTTCTTAATGAAAATCAATACTCCTTTTCCATTCTATTTCGAGTAACTCTTTTTCATTTTTAGTCTACGCGGAAAAAGTTGTTGCCGTGTAACTAGAATGTCACATGGAAACAGCCTCTTACAGAAATGCATGATAAGGCTGCGTTGAATAGATCTTTGTGCTCCGATCCTTTCCCGAATTCCACACATAGCGGGAGCTTACTGCACTGGGCTACCCTTTAGTCTATATGAAAAAAGATTACACTTTTTTGTATTTGAATGTTATTTAACTTTAAACCTTTTATTTTACTCCTACCTGCTCTTCATAACCATAAAGATCTCCTGTCATGTGTTCAAAATCGTAAGTTCTAAAGACACTTTTGATATGTGCCAAAAAGTTTTTTCTTTTTTGTTAAACTTCCTGCAAAGTTAATAAACACGATTATAAAATAAATGAAAAGAAAATACCTTATAGCGAGTCACAAGATTCTTCCATTTGCATTTGCACTGCTCAGCACTGCGATTGTAACCCTTTTCTTTCATTTTAGTGGCTACGACTTCCCACAGAAGCTTGTTGCGTTTTGTCTCCATAAAATTCTGGTCCATCTCTCCTCTAATCATCAAAAAATCCTTTGTTTCTTGAATACTCCATTGTGGAAATCTATCTCCACCCCCAGATTCACTTGTATCAATATTCAGTAAACTTTGCTGACTTACAAACTGATGTTGATGATAAAGATTAGGTTGACCCTCCATATTATTAACAACCCTAGATTTATAAAATAATTTAGTAGTATATGTTTACTTGAACTTGAAATATATAGAAGAATAAAAGATTAGGTTTTACTTAATAAAATGGAAAGGAAACGAAAAGAAAAGATTAGGAAATAGAGAAGAAAAAAGGTTTTATATGAAGGAGGAAGAAAAGAAAGGGTGGTGTGAATCCAATGTGTGTGTTTGTCAAACAAAAATAGTACTACTATATATATAGTATTTGTTTTTGATGGTACTTTTCAAGAATTCAAAGAGATAAATGAAATAGATAGCATACATAAATCCATATATAGTATTTCTTTTCTTTTTTTTCCTTCAAGGGGCTAGTCTTGATATCCTGTCCTAATATCACTACGCGGAAATTTATTCTTTTTCTTTCCCTATTTGCCAAATTAATTAATACAGTATCTACTAAATAAAGCAAAAACATTAATTAATTACTAAATGATATCCACATTTGTTCATATTGCGTCAAAGTATTGTCAAGCTGACGAAAGAAATAGAGCCCTAAATTCAGGTGGGGGTTTGGCTTTGACCAGTTGTACATACTTTTTCGACGTGTTTTCCATTGTTGATCTTCTCATGCATTTTGGATCGTACTCGTGTATTATTTGGCTGGTATAAAAAAAGCACGTAGAAAATTTGTAACGATACCGCGGTATCTTTTTATGTCATTGTTTACCTTTAAAACGGATAACAATTAAATTTGTAAGCGGTTTTAAGGATATATGAATAGATTCAACACAAATAATGAAAGCTATTAGAGAAACGAGTGAAAGACAAAACAAATAATCAAACCAGTTGTCCAGCTTGAACTTGGATTGGACAATAATTTTGTTAGAAAACTGAATTTCTATAATAATTCTGAAAAATATAAATTAACATAAACAGAAATAAAAAACAGAAACATAATTTTTAATCCGAGCCTACTGAATTCAAAGTGTTTTCTTAAGAAATTTAATCCCCTCCTAGTACCCAAGATTGTAGATTTTTTCCTCCCAGGATATAACGAATTACACACTGGTGTAATGGTACTTCAAACCCCAGTGTTTCAGCGAACCCAAAGATCGGTAGCAAATCACACTTACTGTTGTTTTGTTTGATGTTAAAAGTATAAAGAAGAAGGAGGAGAAACTCAAAAAATCGTATTGAAATTTTGAGCAGAATGGACTTGTATTTATAGCCAATGTTGGGCTGATCTGAAGAGGTGCGACTCTTCAAAATGGTTGTTTATACAAAACGGTCATAGCATAAATGGCATAACATAAATGGTTATTTACTCAACAATAAAGAGGGAAAATAAAGAGAAAAAATTGAAGAGGGTAGTTAATTTTCTGTTACCAAAATAGAAAACGGAAAATTAGATTTTAATATTACTATTCTTTTAATATTAATATTTTATTATTAAAACGGATATTTAATAATATTTTTGTTAATATTTTATTATTAACAAAATAATCCGGTCCAAAAAATTAATCAATCAATCAATCATTTGACCAAATTCAAATCCAAATTAGAATCCGAATCCGAAGTCGAAGCCGAAGCCCAAGCCGAGCCAAGCGAGAGACGACGATGAATGCGAGGCTTGCCTTCTTCTCAACTCTTTAAGAGCTAGAAGAAGAGCAATTGCTTATATACCCATAAAATCCTCTTCATCTTCCAATATGGGACAATGTCCCTTTGCCAAGGGGGAAAACTTAAAATTTCACTTAAAAATTTTATTTCCCTCGATTTCCCATTCACCCTCTTTTAAGAATTTAATATACTTAAAACTAAAACCCCAACAATCTCCCACGTGAATGGAAAATGGCTATATCACGGAAACATGCATGAAAAACAATGCGATTCGCAAGCAAGGATTAATTGCATCTGGATAAGTAAGTTTCCCTTTGAACTTTCCGTAGTGAACTTATGTCGGATATACTCGGTCAATATGTAGATTTGATATCTTTGAACCGTCAAACTTTAGTGTATACCTATACAACCAACCCTTAACTGTCTTTGGTTCTCATTGTTGTGTTCGTTTCAGCCATGAACACCGCCTGGTTTCATAAGTGCATAGAGAACTGGCCTTGCAAGATTCTCCTTGAAGCGGCTAACACTTCACACTTAAATAGGTGATTCCTAAACGTGTCATCACTTATATACACTATTTGATATACCCCGTATCAAATTTAGAAATCATTAAAAAGCCTTAATGCTTTATCCTTGGTACTGAACATTGCTCAACATGAGAATGGACCAAAAGTTTAGTTGACAATGTTGAACCATCATTACTGACTTTGTTTGATCTCGTTGAACCTAGATCTTGGGATCTCCAGTCTTCTAGGTAGAGTTATCGCCACTATGACTTGTTCTCGGCCATAGTCCCATTCCCATTTGATGATTTCTCAACTACCTCTCTAGTTAGGCCTTTTGTAAGTGGATCTGACACATTATCACTTGAGTTTACATAATCAATCGTGATAATTCCTCTAGTGAGTAATTGCCTAACAGTTTTATGTCTTCATCGTATATGACGAGATTTACCATCATACATACTGCTCCCAACCCTTCCATTTACCGCTTGACTATCGCAATGTATGCACATTGGTGCCAAGGGTTTGGCCCAAACTAGAATGTCTTCCAAAACATTTCGGAGCCATTCAACTTCTTCACTGTCTTTATCTAAGGCTATGAATTCAACCTCCATTGTAGAGCGGGCAATAAACGTTTGTTTGGATGACTTCCAAAATACCGCTCCTCCACCAATAGTGAATACATATCCACTTGTAGACTTAGAATCAGTTGAACAGTTGATCCAATTTGCATCACCGTATCCCTCAATCACTTGAAGATATTTACTGTAGTGCAAAGCAAAGCCCTAGGTATGTTCTAAATATCCCAAAACTCGTTTCATTGCCATCCAATGAGATTGACCTGGATTGCTCGTATATCGGCTCAATTTACTTATAGCACAAGCTATATCTGGTCATGTATAATTCATGTGTACACTAAGCATCCCAACACATGAGCATAATCCAATTGTGATATGCTTTGGCCGTTGTTATTTGTT
Source organism: Nicotiana glauca (assembly GCA_026770625.1). NCBI lineage: Eukaryota > Viridiplantae > Streptophyta > Magnoliopsida > Solanales > Solanaceae > Nicotiana > Nicotiana glauca. Next base: position 85,582 of record MU708481.1, read on the forward strand.
AATGCAAGATTCAAATCAATTGGAGTCTTTGCAACTTTAAATCCTAAGTGCTTGAACTTTTCAAGTACTGTCTTAATATAATGAGATTGTAACAATGCTAGACCTTGGGGAGTCTTATGGATCTTAACCTCTAGAATTAAATCAGCAACTCCCTAGTCTTTCATATCAAACTTGTTAGTTAGCATACGCTTAGTAGCATTTATGTTTGCAATGTCATTACTCATAATCAGCATATCATCCACATATAAGCAAACAATGATTATGTGATTTGGAACATTTTTAATGTACACGTATTTATTACATTCATTTATCTTAAACCCATTTGACAATATTTGTTTGGTCAAATTTCGCATGCCATTGTTTAGGTGCTTGTTTTAGTTCGTAAAGGGACATAACAAGTCTATAGACCTTCTTTTCTTTACGTGGAACCACAAACCCTTCAGGTTGTTCCATGTAGATTTGTTCCTCCAAATCTCCATTCAAGAAGGCCGTCTTAACGTCTATTTGATGAAATTCAAGACTATACACTTCAGCTAATGCTACTAACATCTGTATGGACGTAATTCTCGTAACTGAAGAGTATGTATCAAAGTAGTCAAGACCTTCTCGTTGTCTATACCCTTTGACTACAAGTCTTGCATTAAATTTATCAATAGTGTCATCATCTTTCATTTTCCTCTTAAAGATCCATTTAGAACCCAAAGGTTTATTTCCAGAAGGAAGATCAACCAATTCAAATGTATGGTTGTTCAATATGGATTCTATTTCACTATAGACTACCTCTTTCCAAAATAATGATTCTCAAGAAGACATGGATTCTTTAAATGTTCGTGGCTCATTTTCCAACAAGAAAGTCATAAAATCTGGTCCAAATGAAGTAGACGTTCTTTGAAGTTTACTACGTCTTGGATCCTCCTGATTAAATTTACTTTCTTTTGTTTCTTTTCGAGGTCGTTTAGATCCTTCACCAATCGACTCACATTCCTTTTTATATGGATATATATTTTCAAAGAACTCAACATTATTTGATTATATAATCGTATTATTATGAATGTCGATTTTTTTTGATTTATGAACTAGAAATCGATATGCTTTACTATTGATCGCATATCCATTGAAAATACAATCAACAGTTTTTGGTCCTATTTTTAGCCTTTTGGGTTTAGGAACTTGCACTTTTGCCAAACATCGCCACACTTTAAAATAATTCAAGTTGGGCTTCCTTTCTTTCTATTTTCCACATAGAATGGATTGTACTTTGCTATAGGGTATTCGATTTAGTATTCGGTAGCCGTAAGAACGGCTTCCCCCCACAAGTTCTGTGGCAAACTAGAACTTATCAAAAATGTGTTCATCACCTTCTTTACTGAACTATTCTTTCTTTCTGCAATTCCATTGGATTGGGGCATGTAAGGGGCCGTTGTTTGATGAATAATTCCATAATCTAAATATATTTGTTCGAAAGGAGATTCATATTCACCACCCTTATCACTTCTTATCATTTTGATTTTCTTGTTAAGTTGCGTTTCAACTTCATTTTTGTATTGCTTGAATGCGTCTATTGCTCAATCTTTACTATTAAGTAAGTAAACATAGCAATATCGAGTACTATTGTCAATAAAAGTTATGAAATACTTCTTTCCACCGCGAGATGGTATTGACTTCATATCGCAAATATCTGTGTGAATTAACTCTAAAGGATCTGAATTCCTTTGAACTGACTTATAAGGATGTTTACCATACTTAGATTCCACACATATTTTACATTTTGATTTGTCGCATTCAAATTTAGGCAATACTTCCAAATTAATCATTTTGCGCAAGGTTTTATAATTAACATGACCCAAACGTATATGCCATAATTCATTTGACTCAAGTAAGTAAGACGAACCTGAAATTTTATTATTATTATCAACAACTATTACATTCAGCCTGAAAAGGCCCTCAGTGAGGTAACCTTTTCCCACAAATATTTTGTTCTTACTTATTATAACCTTATCAGAAACAAAAATACATTTAAAACTATTCTTAACAAGAAATCCATCTGAGACTAAATTCTTCCTAATCTCGGGAACATGAAGGATGTTGTTCAAAGTCACCACTTTGCCGGAACTCATTTCGAGAAATATCTTCCCACATCCTTTAATCTTGGCCTTTGCAGCATTTCCCATAGAAAGCGTCTCATCGGGTCTAACAGAAGCATAAGTAGCAAAAGCTTCTCTAACAACACAATCATGGTGAGTGACTCTAGAATCAATCCACCACTCTTTAGGATTTCCCACCAAGTTGCACTCGGAAGGCATGACCTACATGTCATCAACATCATCATGCTTTTCAACCATGTTTGCTTGATCCTTCATCTTGTCTTTCTTCGGAGCATGACACTCCATAGATTTATGTCCGACTTTTTTACAGTTGTAGCAATTTTTACTGAACCGCTTCTTGCTTGGGTTGTATTTCGGTCCAGAAGACTTTTTCCTCTTTTTGTTCTCTTCAACAATATTTGCTCCCATTATTGTTGAGTTTTTACAGCCTCTCTTGTCAGTAGCTTTATTGTCCTCTTTGATTCTCAACCGAATAATGAGATCTTCAAGGTACAACTCCTTGCGTTTGTGTTTCAAATAATTTTTGAAGTCCTTCCACAACGGAGGCAATTTCTCAATCATCGCAGCTACTTGGAATGCTTCATTGATGAGACCTTCAACGAAAATTTTATTAGTAAACATTGTCACACCTCCTTTTGCGCTGCCGCACCCAGCGAAGGGCGTGGTAGAAGGGAGTTTTTTTTCAATTAAAGGACAATCGAAACGGGCTTCGTTTATTAAGAGATTCAGAGTCGCCACCTGGGAGATTTATGGTGTCCCAAGTCACCGGTTGAATCCCGAATCGAGGAAAGGTTTGACTCTATTTAACAGTCTGCGTACCAAAAATCCGGATAAGAAATTCTGTTAACCCGGGAGAAGGTGTTAGGCATTCCCGAGTTCTGTGGTTCTAGCACGGTCGCTCAACTGTCATATTTGGCTTATTTATCTGATTTATAACATTCTTTAACTTATGAGCAAATTTTAACCTTTAATCGCTTTGAATATTATTATTATTATTATTAAAGAATTGCAACATTGTGAAAATGTATCTCGAACCACGTCACATCAATGTACCCGTGGATATCGACACATTTCGACTCCGTTGAGATTTGGATTTGGGTCACATAAATGTGCACCCGAGTTTAGGGAGATAACATTATTAAATACGCGCCTAAAGCTACTAACGCATTATTATTTTGAGAAGGCCATGAAATTCGCTAAACGGCCTGTCCCGAAATCTAAGCATTTAAAATAACCCTCTATTGAGGGCCCCGTAATTTGCATGTTATTTGGCGAGGCTCATCCCATTTATTATTTTTTAAAGAATTACAACGTCATGGAAATGCATCTCGAACCACGTCACAATCAATGTACCGTGATTATCGACACATTTCGACTCCGTTGAGATTTGGATTTGGTTCACATAAATATACACCCAAGTTTAGAGAGGTAATGTTATTAAAATACGCGCCTAAAGAGTCTAACGCGTTATTAACTTTGTGAGGGCCATGGAAATTTGCTAAATGGCGTGCCTCGATTTCTAAGGATTAAAATATTAATTAAGTGAGTGCCATGAATTATGGAGGTAATTGTAGAAAAATGGGTCAACTTTTGGAGCAGTTACTAAAAGCATACTAATGTATTCATGAGTATTCGAGTGTTAACCAATGTAAAAGAAATAGTCCAGTTTATTCTAATTCCTGTATTATGATGACTAAGCCCAAAAATCCTCGTGTCGTGACTTATATCTTAACTAATGACTCACTTTAATTTGATTAGGAGCCCATTTCTTAATAAAATAACCTTTGTTTTTATAACTTTTGTTATAATGTGATCTCATCTCTTCATGTCCCAACAAAGTATATGATATACAAGCAGCGAAATATTTGAAGCCGTCAACATTTACCCCTTTTAAGAACAAACAAACAATACTTGAGACTTATAACTCAAAGATGCCAAAATTTCAAAGTTGTCTACTTTTCACTTCTTACTCAATTAAATTTCGATTATCACGTTAGCCATCAAGTTAATACTTAAAAAAAAAAAAAAAAAAAAAAAANAACCTTCTTTCAATATTTGATGGGATAAAGCTTTAAAGAAAAAAAAAAGGTCGAACAGAATGACTAACCGAGGGATCAAAACTTGGATATCTGCAATAAAATTTTAACCGAAACAGGGACCACGACCGGAGCTCCGGCAACCTCAAACGAATGGAGTTTCTCAACAACGAGCTCGACGGCGCCTTCGAATCGAACGGACCCAATGGACAGAGCTAGCGACCTACGGGATACGAACAGGCTTTAATGGAACTCGAACTTAAGCTGAAGCGCCTTTGCTTTTTGACGACAACCAAAGAACGAGAAGAAAATAAAAGAAACTTTTCACTGTTGCTGCACTTGTTTGGACTGAAAATAGTAGCCGATGGTTGCTGGTATGAGGTGAAAGTTTCCGGCGAACTGTGGTGGCTGGTTTTAAGGTTGAAGGTTGTTATGGAGATTAGGGTACTTGGTATTCAAGCATTGAAGGAGATGAAGATTTTCGCAGGGCAAAGGGGTATGAAGGGGGATGTTTTGGGATGGTCGTTGGACGTCGACAGTGGTCGACGACGGGGAAGGCTGTTTTGGGCGATGTTTGAAGACGGGACTGGCTTAGGGGGGCTGGACGATGATGGCCTGAAGGTTGGCGAGCTGCAAGGGTCGTTTGGACGTGAGGGAGAGGGTGGTTTTGCTAGGAAGGTTTAGGGTTTTGTTTGCCTTGGGGAAGAAGATGAAGACAGTGGGGGGTTTCGTTTTTTGTTTTCAGGAAGAAGATGAATAATACACCCTCCGTTTCAATTTATATGAACCTATTTCCTTTTTAGTCCGTGCCAAAAAGAATGACCTCTTTCCTTATTTGGAAACAATTTACCTTTATGCAATGATTTATAGCCACACAAAATATATGTGCTTCATTTTACACCACAAGTTCAAAAGTCTTCTCTCTTTTCTTAAACTC